>JACCIB010001829.1:0-18776 GCA_018906965.1 Philotrypesis tridentata | reverse complement strand
CCAAAATGACACTGAAAGCAGTTTTATGAATATCCGCTTCTTTCATTTTTACCTGATGGAATCCAGAAACCATATCAATTGTTGTAAAATATTTATTTTTACCGACATTATCAAAAATTTCCGTAATATTCGGTAACAAATATGGATCTGGTATAGTTTTAGAATTTAATTTCCTATAATCTATTACTAGTCGCCATTTTTTCTTACCATCTTTTGTTAAACCCTTTTTAGGAACAACAAAAGCTGGAGCATTAAGAGGACTTGTTGATGGTCTAACTAATTTATGCTCTAATGTATATTCTAAAGGAAATTGTTTTACGTTTACAGGTTTTTCATCAGTTAAATTTATCTCATGTTCTTCTACCTCATATACTCCAAACTTTTCACCTTCTAACCAACAAATATCCTCATTTTTCAAAATTAAATTTTTTGTTCAATAATGACTCTATCGCTCGATGATGGAATAGTGTAGAATAAAAATTGATGCGTCTCTTCGAGCCAAGTTGTTTATTTTAAAAAATGCCAAACGTTTCGGGATATTTTTATCCCCTCTTCAGTGGCTAATTCGCAAAACAACTTTCGTGTTTTCACATTATTAGGAACGGAAAGGAAAAAACCGCATATGGCGGGCCTAGGACTCGAGAATTTTTTATAAACAGAACGATTCACCGGGCCGCATTACCACCTTGGCACCGGTGAATCGTTCTGTTTATAAAAAAATTCTCGAGTCCTAGGCCCGCCATATGCGGTTTTTTCCTTTCCGTTCCTAATAATGTGAAAACACGAAAGTTGTTTTGCGAATTAGCCACTGAAGAGGGGATAAAAATATCCCGAAACGTTTGGCATTTTTTAAAATAAACAACTTGGCTCGAAGAGACGCATCAATTTTTATTCTACAAAATTAAATTTTCTACGATTTTCCGCTTTCTTCGCGACAAATGATTTAAATTAGTAGTATCCAATAACAATCTTTTCCTTTCAATTTTATCTGAACTCTCGCTTTCTTTAGAATTATTTTGATTCGTTGAATTTAAATAAATAGCACCACAATACATAGTTTCCTCTTCATTTGGCAATTTCAAACCCGGTAATGCAACAAAACTTTCTGGCATATCCTGAATATCAAAAGTCAAATAATTTATTTGTTTATTTAATTTACGAATTTTTCTATCATTTTCACAATGTATATTATTACTTTCTAATGTTTCCATAAATTTTAAATAGTTAATAGTAAAATCTCGATTAATCAATTCATCATTATGTTCATATCTTTCTAGATATTTATTTATATTTGCAATGAAAGTTTCAATATTGATTTTAGAATTATTTAAAAATTCAATCAATTTACGCTTATTCCATTCACAATTTTGATCCAGAAAATCTTGTTGCTCACTATCTAATTGCTCTATACTGCTACTTTCTAAAACATTATCATCCATCGACATATTTTCTTCAATATTACTATGAATTTTACTTACCGTATTTAGAACTTTCTTTAAATCTTGCTGTAAAGATATATTCCCTATATTTATTACATTATCCTTAATAACATGCATATCATCCCTTAAATCAACAATCATAGTTGTAATTATATTACATGCATTACTACATTCTACAGTATTATTGACAGTTTGAATTTTATCATTTAAAGAAAATTCTAAATTCATATTTTCTACTTTTTCATAAAAAATTGGTACTAAATTCTGAATCCCTATATTTTTCTTTAAATCTAGAACATTAATATTATTTTCATACTTATTTACAGCTGATTTTAATGGAATTTTCTTTCCATTTATTTCTAAGTAACCCTTATCTAATCTTAGTTTTTGCTCTAATAGTGCTTTTATACCCAAAATACCATCATAAGGAATTGAAAAACCATCTGGGGCTACATGAAAATCAAAATCTGTATCATTTATGAATAATTTAACGGAACCTAACGTTCTAATGGAATTTTCCGTAATTCCAGAAATCAGAATTCTATTACTAGTATTAATTACATCAGCAATTAATTTATCTTTCTTTACAATATTTAATTGAGCACCACTATCTACTAATAGTTTATATGTAGTGTTCGAAAATTCATCCGTAATTTCAATATATTGCAAAAGATTTTCTAGCTTTAATACATAGGTTTCAAATAACAAATCTATTATATCATTATCATATTGACATGTGTTATTACTCATACTGTTAAATTTATCATTTTAATTACTCTCAATTTGTAATGGGAACGCTTTACTATGATCCCTTCCTACGCGTTCCTTCCAGGAAGAGAACTAGAGTTTCCCTGATTCTTTCTAAAACAATTATTTAGAGTATGACCAATACCCTTACAACCCGAACAAAATTGTTTATGCTGATTTTCTAATTTTCTTACTTCAGCACAATTACTAGAGCTTTATGACCTATTTTGTCAGAAAATCCGCACTTTTCCCGCGAGGCTTTTAAAGCTGCTAATTTTCTACATTCATTCATAGAATGTCCTACCAAATCACAATATTCACAAACTTTCCTTACTCCTCCATTATTATAACTACTTTGATTTTGCTGTCTGAATCGATTACCGTAATATCTTTGTTGCTGTTGATTACCATTGTAATTACCATTATTATAATTATTTCTATTATTGGCGTAATTATTTCTAAAACTATTTCTATTAACTTGTTGAGTACTTTGCACTGCTTTAAATTTTTCACAGTCTTTTATTTCATGCCCTAATCCTTCACATAAATGACATTTCAACTGCTGCTTAGCTTTATAATCTTGAACAAGAATTTTAATCTTTTCACAATTACTACTATCATGATCTATAGTTTCACAAATTGTACGAAACCGAAATTTATTTTCACCTAAAGTACAAAATTTTGTAATATGTCCTCTTTTATTACATCTCGTACAGTATACTTCAGGACAATTTTGCATAGTATGATCAAAGCTATCAAAAAAACTACATTTTCTTGAATTTTGAATAGATGAATTTACCCATTTATTAGGATTATGTCCTGGTTCTTTACATTTTGAACATAATATATACTCTAAAATATATGTACATTGCGAAGCATCATGTCCCATTTCTTGGCAATATTGTCAATGAAAGTTTTGTTTTCTATTCAATTTACAAGAGCTTATTGAATGACCCGATTTACTGCAAAAATTACAAATTAATATTATTTTATCCTTGACTGCATTACAATTATTTGAGACATGATCATCTTCTTTGCAATATACACATCCTGCATTTTTGCAAAATAATGTTTCATGATCGCGATCTTTACACATTTGATAAAACATTACTTTATTTAATTGCTCGGCTTTTTCCCCATAAAAATTATTTATCAAACTCTCACTAAAACCCTTTCGTCTTTCTAATTCCTTTTCTATTTTAAGCGCAGCTTGTGACATTTGAGGAAATGTGTTTTCATTTTCCAATTCATATTTTATTTCAGGTTTTAACCCTTGTTTATAGCTACTTGCTACTTTACTATCTAATTGCACTGCAAAACTCCTTTCCTCAGCTTCCGAAAGACCCTCCAATTTTTTCAGTTCTTTAATTTTTAAAACTAAATCTTTAACTCTATTATTGTAAGATAATACGGACTCATTATTCCCTTGAAAAAGTTTTACGACTTTTGCATATAATTCATGAATATCTTCTAAAATAGGATATAATACTCGTATTGCATCTATTAACTCTGCAATTGAATCCACATTATTGTTTCTCAATGCTCTTCCTACTTCACCCTTTAATCTAAATATTAGCAAACTTGTTACATTTTTTTCATCAATATCATCAATTAAATTTTTTACGTCTTTCAAAATATCTATGTAGTCTGTAGGTGACATATTTTTTCTATCAAAATCCGGTACATAATTAGCAATCTTTTCTAAACTCAATTTTATCGGCTTTCGATTTGACTGGTCACCAGTGTTATCAGTGCCATTATGAGCCATGTATAATAAATTTTCGCTAGCGCGATTAATTTCTACTTGAATAACTTTACTATTATCCTAAAATTTACTAGCTTCTAACTTTGTAGCCTGTTCTATAATATTCAAATCAATTAAATTAGTATTGGATGTTTCAAGCTGTTGTTCTATAATCGATCTATCAAGTATATCCGGTATCTGCGATTCTGAATCTGAAACTTTTGTATTATTTTGAATTTCTATTGCTGTAGTATCTTTTGCTGTTTTATTTGTAAGGTTATCAAATTCAATATTTTCTGCCTTTTCAAGATTTTCGCGTTGTTTATTTATATCATCAATATTCTTCAACAATGTACTATTCAGCGAATTATACCCTTGATCAAACGTAGGTAAAATATCTTTTGACGTACCTGTTATTAAACTTTGTTCAGCTTGAAAACCTTCAATATCTGAATACCTATTACTATTTTCTACTTGAAATCTTTCATTTAAAATACTATCTGTCGCATCAAAAAAAATTTCTGAAATAGCTTTATTTGATTTTGGAGTTGAATTTTGTTTTCCCTTAACTATTGGACTTGAAATTTTTCTTATAGCACCAGTATTAGAATTGATTTGGTCTAATGAGTCTTTATTTATTTCAGAACTTGACGTTTTTACAGGCGATCTCTATAGTTTACTACTTCATTTAAACGGATCTATTGTTAAAGATTTCTCAAGATACTTTTCGAATGAAGGATGCTTGTGAATTTGTTGTCGAGTTAATTTTCTAAATGGCAAAAAATCCTCAACAGTTTTATTATTCTTATCACTAATTTGATTTTTTAATAATCATAGTTTACTATTCGAATAAAATATACTATTCCGCGTTAAAAATTCGTATCCACGCTACCAATATTCGCGTTTCCAATTTGTGTCCACACTAGCTATGTCCGCATTTAAAATGTATGTCCGCTTTATTGACGTCCGCCCTTAAGGGGTTATGACAGTGTTAAAAGTTTGAAAATATTAATTTTTTTTTTATTCACTTTTTTCACAGTTAATAGTTCGTAGAATATGGTGCTGAAAGCTGTTTTTTGCTAAAAAAATTTGCCTTGAAAATATGGACAAAAACTGATAAATCTGTTTCAACTAAATTTTTGAAAAATCGTGATTTTTAAATATTTTAATTAGGCCAAACATGTGAAAAGGATTGTTCTACAACACTTTTTACAGAGTTATTTCATGAGAAATCTTACTGAAAATACGACTTAAAAACCGTTTTACAAACCGTTTTTTTCTCAAGAGTTATGAAATTATTTCCGTAAAATAAATAAAATCCGTAAAATTAATTTTTCTATGTGTGATTTTATGTTAATAAACTCAATGCGTTAAAGTAAAGGCATTCAACAAATTTGAATTTGCCACTCGAACAGGTTGTACCTCACAGCGTCCGGTCGAGAATGAAGATTACTGTTTGATCGGTATAGTAGAATTTTCTGTAAAGCAGCAGAAAGCAGCCAAACAGCTGTTTTTCATCCAGGACACTAGATCAGTGCAGTTAGTCTGCTAGCTGCTGTGACAATGCTTATAACCTCAGTGGTGTTGTAAAAGTGCAGGAGCTTCTGCAGAATACAAAAATTATTCAGATAAGTATTGGAAACTAATTAGTAATACTTGTGTTCATAATGACCTATTACTTTGTTGGTTTATTTTTTGCTTTTAGGTATACGGGTGCAATCCAGCAAGATGGGAGTTTATATTGACTGTCTGGCGTATTATTTTGCATACTTTTTAACAACTTGCAGTGTATTTAATAATGGTAAGTATTGCATGTAATTGTAATTCATAAACATAACTTGATTATGAATAGCTAACGATAATTTTTATTTTATTTCCAGCTTCTAAATGCTATTATCACAGAGCATGATATGCGCATACCACCAAATATACTTTATTGTATGTATATTTGAGTACCAAAAGCAAATCAAGGTATGCCACATAGTTTCTGTAAGTATAGCTGAGTTCATTTGTATGATTTACATTATAAACTTTAAATGCCTTTTACTCAAATTTAGTTTTTTCATGCTTTTCATGTACTTGCCGCAGCTTTCTGAAGGAACCGTCACATCAATCCGGATGAACCAAAGTGTAAAACCTTCCTAATGAGTACGGTCACAAACTGAGTGGAGCAGAATTGGCAAAAATAAGATCAAAGTGAATGTTACGTATGTTTACATATGTAACATTCACTATAATTATTAATATTGTCAATATATGTTTAATTAATTATATTAATTTTGTGTTTTTCAGGAATCTGTTCCACT
Source organism: Philotrypesis tridentata (assembly GCA_018906965.1). Lineage (NCBI taxonomy): Eukaryota > Metazoa > Arthropoda > Insecta > Hymenoptera > Pteromalidae > Philotrypesis > Philotrypesis tridentata. Next base: position 12,540 of record JACCIB010001829.1, on the reverse strand, counting down.
TAGTCTGAGACCAGACTCATAAGGAAGATTTGGCACTTTGATTCATTAGAATTGATGGTACGGTTCCATCAGAACCATGCGGCAAGCAAACAAAAGTGATGAAAATCATGATTTTTGGTAAGCAATTCCTTTAATTGTTTTTAAATGTTACACTCACTTTTTGCATATTATTTATGCATAAAAGTGATGTATAATACTTGTATTTGAATAATATACAGTTTTTAGAGCACCTATATATCTATTAATTTTTTACAACACTAACAATTTTTGGTTTTTTTCAGGTTTTAACACTGTCATAACCCCTTAAAAAAAATGTAGTCCGCTTAAAAAATTTGTGTCCCAGTAATGGAAGGTGTCCGCGCTATAGTAACGTGTCCGCGCTAATAATTTTTGTTCGCGATTCTGATGTGTCCGCGCTAATGTAATGTGTCCGCGCTAACGTAATGTGTCCGCGCTAACGTAATGTGTCCGCGCTAACGTAATGTGTCCTCGATTTAATGAATCCGCGGTTAAAGAAAGTCCACACTATAGTAACGTGTCCGCGCTAAAGATTTCTATCCGCATTAAAAATTTGTGTCCGCGATTCTGATATGTCCGCAATATGGTAACGTGTCCGCGCTAAAGATTTCTGTCCGCATTAAAAATTTGTGTACGCGATTCTGATATGTCTGCACTATAGTAACGTGTCCACGCTACAGATTTTTGTCCGCTTTAAAAATTTGTGTCCACGATATGAAGATGTAGCCCCGGTTTAGATGTCCCGCGTTAACAAAATGTGTCCACGATATGGAGATGTGTCCCCGGCTTAGATGTCCCGCGTTACCAAAAATGTTTCCTGGTTATGGAAATCGTCCCGGTACAGATGTCCCGCGTTACCAAGAATGTGTCCGCGTTAATGTAATGTGTCCGCGGTTTAGATGTCCCGCGTTACCAAAAATGTGTCCGCGTTATGGAAATCGACCCGGTTCAGATGTCCCGCGTTACCAAAAATGTGTCCGCGTTTAAAGAAATGTGTAGTATACCAGGCCACTCAACTCGCGAGGGCGCGACCCACTTTTCGCGTTTTGCAACTTTGCAAATTTTTACCATCGATGGACTTACAAACTGCTAAAATTAAACCGTCGAATCTGCATTCACTACACGTATTGAATTATTTATCCTGATCTTTACACAATTTATTCAATAATATCGCTTTTTCCGCAAAATGTAATAAATTATCAAATTTAATTCCTAGTTCTAAGTGAAGTCTGATTTTTCGATTTGCTCAGATTCTACTTTATTTTCTTCAACTTTTGGCGTTTGGAAAAATCAATCTATTTTACTAATTATTTCCCCTAGTTGTTCTATTAACTGCTTCTTATTGTTCAATAATTTTTACAAAAATAGTTTTTTTCCACTTCTCTTCTTTTTAATCACTTTACTGTTACAATTCACAAAACTCATTTGATTAATCAAAACAAAATTGGGAACAGTGACCGCTATTGAGCAGATCAAAGAATAGGTCGCTACTCAGCAGACCCAAGGAATAATTAGAGTGACCGCTACTAAGCAGGTCAAAGGAAAAGTTGCTACTAAGCAGACCTTAGGAAAAAGAAAACTGAACTCAATTAATCAAATGGTTATCTATTTATCTTAATTATTTCAACTTTACTATTATTTCGATATATGCTCTATTATTTTTGCAATGCTTTTATTAAATCAATCACTTGTTCGATTCGTATCGGAACCAATTGTTATGTCCCACCTACACTCTCACCTCATAGGTAGGAAATGTATTTGAGAGCATGATAGACTTTTTAATTATTTATTGCTAGCGCGTATTGAATTGTTACGAGTGGCTGGGTTTAGACTCGTTACCCACACCGATATGTACTTTTAGTATATTTATTTGACTTATAGTCAAATAAATACACAAATAAACACAATGTATTTATTTGACTTATCTGGATAATAGGTGATAGGTTGTTGAAATGATACACTCAGAGTTTTCTTATCGAGTATGATTGAAAATATATTTGATTCTTAAATTCACAATTGAGTACTTAGACGTACAATAAAAATCTCCGCAAATTGACGAACCGCGAGGTACGGAGTTCGGACTTAAACACGAGACTAATTAAAATGAGGCCAATTCGACTCTTTTAAAGCCCGCATACGTTGACCCACTCTTAATGTATAGCGCTTAATAATCATTTTACAGTATGACGATAACCGCATAAGTAACACTGCTGATTTGTGTTACTCAATTACAGCGCACGTTCAAAATATAATGTTTCGAAATTAACATCGTAACCATCTTGATGTTTCGAATTTTGAAAAATAGTTTAAAATTTGTAAATAATAGATTTAAAAACGAATAACGTCGTAGGACGTTACAAGCGAAACTTTTTTGAACATATCCAGAATATTAAACGGATCGACGCCAAAATTCGTGTGCATGCTTCTGCGGTCATGTAACGCTAATATACGAAGTTTCAGCTCGATCCGGCGACATAAAATTTTTCGTCACTACCCCCCCCCCCCCCCCCCCGAGGCTGACTGAATTCTGTACCGAAATTTGCGACTGAATTCTGTACCGAAATCTGCGTTCCGAAGATATGGAGTAGGGAAAAAAACTAGCCAATTTCGGAAAATTTCCCAAAAATTGCACATCAACCTTTATTCGATTTCTTCTCGAACTAGCTTCCTCGCAGCGAATCAGGAGTAACATATTTCAAAAGCTGAGATCGAGAGCTTTCCAAAAACATATTGAACGGCTATATTTGGAGTATCCGTTCCGAAGATATGCTGTCATGAAAAACACTAGGTAAAATCGGAATATTTACCAAAAATTGCATACGAACCTTTTTCCGTTTTCTTCTGGAACCAGCTTCCTCGCAGTGAATCGGGTGACACATATTTAAAAAGCTGAGATCGAGAGCTTTCCAAAAGCATATTGAACGGCTATATTTGAATGAACCTTTCCGAAGATATGGAGTCAGGAAAAAGCTAGCTAAAATCGGAAAATTTACCAAAAATTGAATATCAATCTTTTCGATTTTTTTCTGGAACCAGCATCATCGCAGCGAATGGGGAGACACATATTTGAAAAGCTGAGATCGAGAGCTTTCCAAAAACATATTAAACGACTATACTTGGATGAACCGTTCCGAAGATATGGAGTCCGGAAAAAAACTAGCCAATTTCGGAAAATTTACCAAAAGTTGCATATCAATCTTTTTTCGATTTCTGCTCGAACCAGCTTCCTCGCAGCGAATCGGGAGACAAATATTTGAAAAGCTGAGATCGAGAGCTTTCCAAAAACATATTGAACGCCTATATTTGGATGAAGTGTTCCGAAGATATGGAGTCCGGAAAAATACTAGCTAAAATCGGAAAATTTACCAAAAATTGCATATCAACCTATTTTCGATTTCTGCTCGAACCAGCTTCCTCGCAGCGAATCGAGAGACACATATTTAAAAAGCTGTGATCGAGAGCTTTCTAAAAACGTATTGAACGGCTATATTTGGATGAACCGTTCCGAAGATATGGAGTCATGAAAAACACTAGTCAAAATCGGAAAATTTACCAAAAATTGCCTATGAAGCTTTTTTCGATTTCTTCTCGAACCAGCTTCCTCGCAGCGAATCAGGAGCCATATATTTGAAAAGCTGAGATCGAGAGCTTTCCAAAAACATATTGAGCGGCTATATTTGGATGAACCGTTCCGAAGATATGGAGTCATGAAAAACACTAGTCAAAATCGGAAAATTTACCAAAAATTGCCTATGAAGCTTTTTTCGATTTCTTCTCGAACCAGCTTCCTCGCAGCGAATCAGGAGCCATATATTTGAAAAGCTGAGATCGAGAGCTTTCCAAAAACATATTGAGCGGCTATATTTGGATGAACCGTTCCGAAGATATGGAGTCATGAAAAACACTAGCCAAAATCGGAAAATTTACGAAAAATTGCATATCAACCTTTTCCGACTTCTGGTAGAACCAGCTTCCTCGCAGCGAATCGGGAGACACATGTTTGAAAAGCTGAGATCGAGAGCTTTCCAAAAATATATTGAACGGCTATATTTGGATGCACCGTTCGGGAGATATGGAGTCATGAAATATCACTAGCCAAAATCGGAAAATTTACCAAAAATTGCATATGAAGCTTTTTTGGATTTCTTCTCGAACCAGCTTCCTCGCAGCGAATCAGGAGCCACATATTTGAAAATCTGAGATCGAGAGCTTTCCAAAAACATATTGAGCGGCTATATTTGGATGAACCGTTCCGAAGATATGGAGTCATGAAAAACACTAGTCAAAATCGGAAAATTTACCAAAAATTGCCTATGAAGCTTTTTTCGATTTCTTCTCGAACCAGCTTCCTCGCAGCGAATCAGGAGCCATATATTTGAAAAGCTGAGATCGAGAGCTTTCCAAAAACATATTGAGCGGCTATATTTGGATGAACCGTTCCGAAGATATGGAGTCATGAAAAACACTAGCCAAAATCGGAAAATTTACGAAAAATTGCATATCAACCTTTTCCGACTTCTGGTAGAACCAGCTTCCTCGCAGCGAATCGGGAGACACATGTTTGAAAAGCTGAGATCGAGAGCTTTCCAAAAATATATTGAACGGCTATATTTGGATGCACCGTTCGGGAGATATGGAGTCATGAAATATCACTAGCCAAAATCGGAAAATTTACCAAAAATTGCATATGAAGCTTTTTTGGATTTCTTCTCGAACCAGCTTCCTCGCAGCGTATCAGGAGCCACATATTTGAAAATCTGAGATCGAGAGCTTTCCAAAAACATATTGAACGGCTATATTGGGATGAACCGTTCCGAAGATATGGAGTCCAGAAAAAAACTAGCCAATTTCGGAAAGTTTTTCCAAAAATTGCGCAACAACCTTTTTTCGATTTCTTCTCGAACCAGCTTTCTCGCAACGAATCAGGACCTACATATTTGAAAAGCTGAGATCGAGAGCTTTCCAAAAATATATTGAACGGCTATATTTGGATGAACCGTTCCGAAGATATGGAGTCCGGAGTGTAACGTCCTACGACGTTATTTATGTTTAATCTATGAGTTACAAATTTTAAACTAGTTATCAAAATTGAAAACATCAAGCGAATTATGATGTTCATTTCGAAACGTTATATTTTGAATGCGTGCTGTAATTTTGTAACACAAGTCAGCAGTGTTACTTATTCGGCAATCGCTATACTTGTAAAACTGATTAATAAGCGTTATACTTTAAGAATCGGTCAACGTATTTGGGCTTTAAAAGTGTCGAATTGGCCTCATTTTAATTAGTCTCGTGTTAAAGTCCGAACTCCGTACCTCGCGGTTCGTCAATTGCGGAGATTTTTATTGTACTTCCTTAAGAAGCAAATATATTTTCAATCATACTCGAAAAGAAAACTGTGAGTGCATTATTTCAACTACCTATCACCTATTATCCAAATAAGAAGAGCAAGCAGAGAGAAAAAGACGAGGATAGCAGACGCAGCAAAATAAGACAAGTGAAGCAGAAAAAGGTGAGTCAAATAAATACACTAAAAATACATATCGGAGCGGGTAACGAGTCTAAACCCAGCCACTCATAATAATTCTATACGCGCTCTCAATAAATAATTAAACATACTTCATGTCCTCAAATACATGTCCTACCTATGAGGTGAGAGTGTAGGTGGGATATAACAATTGGTTCCGATACGAATCGAACAAGTGATTGATTTAATAAAAGCATTGCAAAAATAATAGAGCATATATCGAAATAATAGTAAAGTTGGAATAATTAAGATAAATAGATAACCATTTGTTTAATTGAGTTCAGTTTTCTATTTCCTTTGGTCACTTTTCCAATTTTGTCCCAATTAATCAAATGAGTTTTGTGAATTGTAAAAGTAAAGTGATTAAAAAGAAGAGAAGTGGAAAAAAATTATTTTTGCAAAAATTATTGAATAATAAGAAGCAGTTAATAGAACAACTAGCGGAAATAAATAGTAAAATAGATTTATTTTTCCAAACGCCAAAAGTTGAAGAAAATAAAGTAGAATCTGAGCAAATTGAAAAATCAGACTTCAGTTTATAACTAGGAATTAAATTTGATAATTTATTACATTTTGCGGAAAAAGCGATATTATTGAATAAATTGAGTAAAGATCAGGATAAATAATTCAATACGTGTAGTGAATGCACATTTGACGGTTTAATTTGAGGAGTTTGTAAGTCCATCCGTGGTATAAATTTGCAAAGTTGCAAAACGCGAAAAGTGGGTCGCGCGCTCGTGAGTTGAGTGGCCCGGTATACTACACATTTCTTTAACGCGGACACAAATTTTTAATGCAGACAGAAATCTTTAGCGCGGACACGTTACCATAGTGCGGACATCAGAATCGCGGACACAAATTTTTAATGCGGACAGAAATCTTTAGGGCGGACACGTTACCATAGTGCGGATATATCAGAATCGCGGACACAAATTTTTAATGCGGATAGAAATCTTTAGCGCGGACATGTTACTAGTATGGATTTTCTTTAACCGCGGATACATTAAATCGAGGACACATTACGTTAGTGCGGACACATTACATTAGTGCGGACACATTACATTAGTGCGGACACATTGAATCGCGGACATACTACTTAAGTGTGGACACATTTATTGAGTGCGGACTCATCTGAACCGTGGACACATTTCTTTAGTAGGATATATTATTTTATCGTGGACACAAATTTTTAACTGCGGACACGAATCTAAGTCGTGGACACAAATCTGTAGCATGGGTATCTAAACTGTGGACAGAAATTTTTTAAAAGCAGACACATCTTTGACTCGTGTGGACACATTTTTGTCTCGTGCGGACACATTTTTGTATTGTGCGGACACATTTTTGTCTTGTACAGATATAACGGTATCGCGGACATAAATCTTTAGAGCAGACACAACTTTTTAAAGCGGACATTTTTTTTTAATGTGGAAAGATTTCTTTTGCGGGGACATATTTTGGTCACGGATATTATTTTAAAGTATACAAATATATTTTCGGGGGACAAATCAGATTTATTCGGACAAGTTAGTATTTTGCGGACACGATCATTTTAGGCGGATGAATTCATTTTATGCGGACAGGTTTAATTTCTGTGGACGTATATAATTAGAATTGGCGATTATTTTCGTCGTGAATAGATTTTTATTGTGGACAGATATATTCAGGGCGAAATAGTATATTTAAAGTATATAGCAAATTATGTATAGTAAAAAATCAAGTGAGTGAGAAGGATAATAAAACCGTTGAAGATTCTTTGCCATTTAAAAAATTAACTAGGAAACAAATTCGAAAACATCCGTCATTTGAAAAATTTCTTGAAAAATCTCTAAAAATAGATCCGTTTAAAAAAAGTAGTAAATTACAGAGATCGCCTGTAAAAGCGTCAAGTTTTGAAGCAAATAAAGACTCTTTAGATGAAATCAATTCTAACATTGGTGCTATTAAAAAAGTTGTAAGTCCAATGGTTAGTGGAAATCAAAATTCTACGCCGAAAGTAAATAAAGCTAGTTGAGAGGAATTTTTTGATATTACAAATAGTGTTTTAAATGAAACATTTCAAGTAGAAAGTAGTAATAGGTTTTCAGATATTGGAGGTTTTCAAGCTGAACAAAGTTTAATAACAGGCACGTCAAAAGATATATTACCTACATTTGATCAGGGCTATAATTCATTGAATAATACATTTTTTAAGAATATTGATGATATAAGTAAACAACAAGAAAATTTTGAAAAGACAGAAAATTTAGAATTTGATAAATTTTTAAATACAATAGTGAAAGATATTACAACAATAGAAGTTCACAATAATACAAAAATTTTCTGATACATTCGATAATAGATCTGTTACAGAACAACAGTTTGAAAAATCCAATACTGATTTAATTAATTTAAATAATATAGAACAGGAGAACATTTCTGAAGTTAGTGAGTTTCAGGATACTAGTAAGGTTGCTCAAGTAGAAATAAATTGCTCTAGTGAAAATTCTGTGAACATGGCTCCAAATGGTGCTGGCCACTCTGGTGATCAGTCAAATCGAAAGCCGATAAAATTGAGTTTAGAAAAGATTGCTAATTATGTACCGGATTTTGATGGAAAAAATATGTCACCTACAGACTACATAGATATTTTGAAAACCGTGAAAAATTTAATTGATGATATTGATGAAAAAAATGTAACAAGTTTGCTAATATTTAGATTAAAGGGTGAAGTAGGAAGAGCATTGAGAAACAATCATTTGGATTCAATTGCAGAGTTAATAGATGCAATACGAGTATTATATCCTATTTTAGAAGATATTCATGAATTATATGCAAAAGTCGTAAAAATTTTTCAAGGGAATAATGAGTCCGTATTATCTTACAATAATAGAGTTCAAGATTTAGTTTTAAAAATTAAAGAACTTAAAAAATTGGAGAGTCTTTCGGAAGCTGAGGAAAGGAGTTTTGCAGGGCAATTAGATAGTAAAGTAGCAAGTAGCTATAAAAAAGGGTTAAAACCTGAAATAAAATATGAATTGGGAAATGAAAACACATTTCCTCAAATGTCACAAGCTGCGCTTAAAATAGAAAAGGAATTAGAAAGACGAAAGGGTTTTAGTGAGAGTTTGATAAATAATTTTTATGGCGAAAAAGCCGAGCAATTAAATAAAGTCATGTTTTGTCAAATATGTAAAGATCGCGATCATGAAGCATTATTTTGCAAAAATGCAGGATGTGTATATTGCAAAGAAGATGATCATGTCTCAAATAATTGTAATGCAGTCAAGGATAAAATAAAATTAATTTGTAATTTTTGCAGTAAATTGGGTCATTCAATAAGCTCTTGTAAATTGAATAGAAAACAATACTTTCATTGTCAATATTGTCAAGAAATGGGACATGAAGCTTCGCAATGTACATATATTTTAGAGTATATATTATGTTAAAAATGTAAAGAACCAGGACATAATCCTAATAAATGTGTAAATTCATCTATTCAAAATTCAAGAAAATGTAGTTTTGGTGATAGCTTTGATCATACTATGCAAAATTGTCCTGAAGTATACTGTATGAGATGTAATAAAAGAGGATATATTACAAAATTTTGTACTTTAGGTGAAAATAAATTTCGGTTTCGTACAATTTGTGAAACTATAGATCATGATAGTAGTAATTGTGAAAAGATTAAAATTCTTGTTCAAGATTATAAAGCTAAGCAGCAGTTGAAATGTCATTTATGTGAAGGATTAGGGCATGAAATAAAAGACTGTGAAAAATTTAAAGCAGTGCAAAGTACTCAACAAGTTAATAGAAATAGTTTTAGAAATAATTACGCCAATAATAGAAATAATTATAATAATGGTAATTACAATGGTAATCAACAGCAACAATGATATTACGGTAATAGATTCAGACAGCAAAATCAAAGTAGTTATAATAATGGAGGAGTAAGGAAAGTTTGTGAATATTGTGATTTGGTAGGACATTCAATTGATGAATGTAGAAAATTATCAGCTTTAAAAGCCTCGCGGGAAAAGTGCGGATTTTGTGACAAAATAGGTCATAAAGCTAGTAATTGTGATGAAGTAAAAAAATTAGAAAATCAGCATAAACAATTTTGTTCGGGTTGTAAGGGTATTGGTCATACTCTAAATAATTGTTTTAGAAGGAATCAGGGAAACTTCAGTTCTCTTCCTGGAAGGAACGCGTAGGAAGGGATCATAGTAAAGCGTTCCCATTACAAATTGAGAGTAATGAAAATGATAAATTTAACAGTATGAGTAATAACGCATGTCAATATAATAATGATATAATAGATTTGTTATTTGAAACCTATGTATTAAAGCTAGAAAATCTTTTGCAATATATTGAAATTACGGATGAATTTTCGAACACTACATATAAACTATTAGTAGATAGTGGTGCTCAATTAAATATTATAAAGAAAGATAAATTAATTGCTGATGTAATTAATACTAGTAATAGAATTCTGATTTCTGGAATTACGGAAAATTCCATTAGAAAGTTAGGTTCCGTTAAATTATTCATAAATGATACAGATTTTGATTTTCATGTAGCCCCAGATAGTTTTTCAATTCCTTATGATGGTATTTTGGGTATAAAAGCACTATTAGAGCAAAAGCTAAGATTAGATAAGGGTTACTTAGAAATAAATGGAAAGAAAATTCCATTGAAATCAGCTATACATAAGTATGAAAATAATATTAATGTTCTAGATTTAAAGGAAAATATAGGGATTCAGAATTTAGTACCAATTTTTTATGAAAAAGTAGAAAATATGAATTTAGAATTTTCTTTAAATGATAAGTTCAAACTGTCAATAATACTGTAGAATGTAGTAATGCATGTAATATAATTACAACTATGATTGTTGATTTAAGGGATGATACGCATGTTATTAAGGATAATGTAATAAATTTAGGGAATATATCTTTACAGCAAGATTTAAAGAAAGTTCTTAATACGGTAAGTAAAATTTATAGTAATATTGAAGAAAATGCGTCGATGGATGATAATGTTTTAGAAAGTAGCAGTATAGAGCAAATAGATAGTGAGCAACAAGATTTTCTGAATCAAAATTGTGAATGGAATAAGCGTAAATTGATTGAATTTTTAAATAATTCTAAAATCAATATTGAAACTTTCATTGCAATATAAATAAATGTCTAGAAAAATATGAACATAATGATGAATTGATTAATCAAGATTTGACTATTAACTATTTAAAATTTATGGAAACATTAGAAAGTAATAATATACATAGTGAAAATGATAGAAAAATTCGTAAATTAAATAAACAGATAAATTATTTGACTTTTGATATTGAGGATATGCCAGAAAGTTTTGTTGCATTACCGGGTTTGAAATTGCCAAATGAAGAGGAAACTATGTATTGTGGTGCTATTTATTTAAATTCAACGAATGAAAATAATTCTAAAGAAAGCGAGAATTCAGGTAAAATTGAAAGGCAAAGATTATTAATGGATACTATTAATTTAAATCATTTGTCGCGAAGAAAGCGGAAAATCGTAGAAAATTTAATTTTGAAAAATGAGGATATTTGTTGGTTAGAAGGTGAAAAGTTTGGAGTATGTGAGGTAGAAGAACATGAGATAAATTTAACTGATGAAAAACCTGTATACGTAAACAATTTCCTTTAGAATATACATTAAAGCAAATTGCTATTTTAGAAACCAAAAAATTAATTGAAAATAAATTAGTTAGACCGTCAACAAGTCCTTTTAATGCTCCAGCTTTTGTTGTTCCTAAAAAGGGTTTAACAAAAGATGGTACGAAAATATGGCGACTAGTAATAGATTATAGGAAATTAAATTCTAAAACTATACCAGATCCATATTTGTTACCGAATATTACGGAAATTTTTGATAATGTCGGTAAAAATAAATATTTTACAACAATTGATATGGTTTCTGGATTTCATCAGGTAAAAATGAAAGAAGAAGATATTCATAAAACTGCTTTCAGTGTTCATCCTTTAGGTAGATTTGAATTTAAAGTACTACCCTTTGGCTTAGTCAATTCACCTCGAGTTTTTCAAAGAATTCTTACGAGAGTTTTAGGAGAATTAATAGAGAAAGGATTTTGTTTGTGTATATTGATGATATTATTATAGTTGCTAATTCCATTGAAGAACATAACGAGAGATTTAATTTAGTTGCAGAAAAACTTAGAGAAGCAGGTCTTAAATTAGAGACAAGTAAATGCAAATTTTTCCAAAAAGAAGTTGAATTTTTAGGACATATAATTAGTGAGCAGGGGTATTAAAACCGATCCAAAAAAAGTAGAAGCTGTTAATGAGTTTCCAATTTCGAGAACGAGGAAAAATATTCGAGAATTTTTAGGTTTTGCTGATTATTATAGGAGATTTATTGAAACTTTGCAGATATAGCAAAGCCATTATCGATACTTTTACAAAAGACGGAAACATTTGTGTGGACTGACGAAAGACAAAAAGCTTTTGAAAATTTGAAACATGCATTAAGTTCTGCTCCAACATTACAATTTCCAGATATGGAAAAACCTTTTATTATCACGACTGATGCGTCAAAATTTGCAGTTGGTTCTGTGCTTTCTCAAGGGGAAATGGTGAAGATAGACCAGTAGCATTTGCTTCGAGAGTATTAAAGGCAGCAGAAAAGAATTATCATACTTATGAAAGGGAAGCTTTAGCAATAATGTTTGCTGTAAAGGCATTTAGAAATTATATCTATGGGAATAAATTTTACATTGTTACTGATCATAAGCCATTATTATCTTTTAAAACTGCTGATAAAAATTCGAGAGTTCAGCGGTGGCGATTGAAATTATTAGATTACGATTATGAAATTATTTATAAACCGAGAAAAAATAATGTAAATGCGGATGCTTTATCGAGAAATCCAATAGACAATATTCAAATAAATGTGATTACTAGAGCTCAGAAAGCGAAACAGTTAAGTCTAAAGAAATTACGGAGATTTTCGTCAATCTGA
>JACCIB010001828.1:0-18794 GCA_018906965.1 Philotrypesis tridentata | reverse complement strand
TAGCTCGTTTGTGGGTTTTGCTTCCGATCGTCGATCATGTGAAGACGACGTTCGTTTCTATTCTTGGTAATTGAATTTGTAATTTATTATTATTTTTGTAAAAGAATTTTTGTTATATTGTTAAACTTTTAGTAATTCTAATTAAAAATAATTGTGTTTGCTTTTACATAGCCACTGATGAGGTGATATATTATCACGAAACGTTTGGCATAATAAAGAAAAACTTGGCTCGAAGAGACGCATAGTTTTTTCACCTTTAACAATTTTCCATCATCGAGCGATAACGTCAATTACGAACAATGTAGATGTTCATCGAAAGTCTCGGTCGTGATGATAATGTCATCCAAATAGGAAAAGGCATACGGCTCTAATTCAGGTCCAATGAGCCGGTCACTCAGCGTTTGAAAAGTTGCAGGCCCGCCTACTACACCATAAGGTAGACGGGTGAATTCAAACAAACCTAGCCCAGATACGGTAAATGCAGTCAGATGAATATCTTCTTCCTTCATGGGTATCTGGTGGTATGCTGCACTGAGGTCAATAGTAGAAATATATCTTGCCTTTTGAAGCTTACTCAAAATAGTATCCATGTATGGCAACGGATACGCGCTCGCGGTTGTAACAGCATTAAGCTTCCGATAGTCAACACAGAATCGGTAGGTACCATCCGATTTGCGGACCATGACTACGGGGCTTGACCAGCTGCTGTTAGAACGGCGTATGATTCCCGCGTCCAACATCTTTAATACTTGAGCATGCATCTCTTCCTCAATCTTCTTTGACACTGGATAATATCTTTGTTTAATTGGTCTCGCAGACCCCACATCAATACTGTGCTGGATCAGATGTGTACACCCCAACGGTACTTCCCCAGCTGGAAGCCAACTGTCTAACAGCTCTTGTAGGCGTTTTCGCTGTTCTGAGGTGACATCGGCCAAACCGATGGCTGCGAGAGCGCTTGCTACTCCTTCTGAGAGAGCAGAAACTTCTAGAGGAACTGATTCGGTGACACCTTCTATTTGTAATCTATTCTCTCTAGGTAAAAGAATCGCGTTAAATGCTCGCATAAAATCTGTTCCGAGTATACATTCGGAATCAAGTGCACTTAAAACCATAACATTTAAGATACGCGATTGATCTAACACTGTGAACGGCAATGAAACGTAACCGTAGATCGGCACAAGCTGTCCATCAGCGAGTTTCGCACCTGGTCCAGTATAAGGAACAATAGCTTTTTCCAGCGCTGAAGCTATCTGTAATCCAATTGGACCTAAAGCGGTACGCGCAGCTCCCGAGTCACAAAGTGCTCGTAAATGAAAATCACCAATAACCACTGGCATCCACCAGCGACTGCAGTCAATATTGGATGGATCAAATACTGTAATAGGCATCACTGCTTCTTCAGTAGCCGAATTTGTTTCTTGGGAGGCCGCCACAATAATAGGAGAAGTATGGGCCTGAACTACTTGCTCCCTTTCTCGTTTCCCGAGTCCTTCTGAGTTTTTCTCAGCCGTCTTATCCTCAGAGTTCTTCTCCTGCGAGCACTCCGGACAAGTCTTAGTTGTATGTCGCGGCCATCCGCACCCATAACATCTAACAAAAGGTTTACATGGACCCCAAGAGGCCTGGTTTTTATTATGATCACTTCTTAACTTCCTAGGAGCATCTTTCTTCTCTTCAGATACAGCACCTATCTTCCCTGGTTGACTGTCAGATACTGTAGTCGCCGTCTTTGCTTGCGACTTCGCTCCTTTAGGGTTAGACTTCTTACCTCGGTACCCTTGTGAAGTAGAAGCTGAGGGTAACCCCAACTCAGCAATAGCATTTCGCACTGCCACCCTTATAGTTTCACCTATATCACCAGGATCCGCGATCGTCGCGACAGCTACTCCGCCTTTAGTCTTCTCCGAAGTCTCCTGAACAGGTTTTTCTTTATAAGCCAGTTTCGGCAATAAACATCCGTTAGGTGATGGAGGAGGCTTATAGTGATTCTTATCATGAATCAGCTTTTCAGCGTTCCTAGCCAACGTGATAAGGTCTCCTATATTCTTCACTTTCCTTCGAGGCACTTGCATTCTAACTTCTGCCAGCATATTATCATATATCATTTTCAGCTGTACTGCAACCTCCGGCGGATCATCAAGCCTACTCATGATCGCTAGCATCGCCATGATGTGATCACGTACTGGTTCATTTTTTCCTTGTGTGCGCGCTTGCGCTTCCGCTAACAACTTCATCTGAATGTCTTGATCCATACCGTAGCTCTGCCTAGCATCACTGCAAAAATCTTTCCAAGTCTTCCAAGTTTGACGCATTTGTCGACACCAGATTAACGCTCCGTCCGTCATAACATGGAGTAACGCATTCAATGAATCCGTATCATCTAAATGCGATGACGCTCTACATTCATTCATTCTTTGAATAAATTCTTCAATGCAACTATCTTTACCACCATCAAACTGGATTTTCCACTCTCGAGCAATTTTTCCAACATCACGATACGTTGGTCTCGACATCGACGAATATTCACCAATTGCCTTACTCGTCGAAGCAGCTGATTCTCCTCCCCCCCAAGGCACACCTTGGGGTTCCCTGTATAATGGTAATCTATTCGTTTCAGTCTCCTTTCTTGCATGACTGGATCCAACTTTTGTCACATTTGACTTTAATTTTGTACTGTGAGCATCTGGCTCTCTATGTACAACAAATGTATCTCGAAATTGAACTCGCATCTGCTCCACCTCTTCAGTCAATTTGCAATAATAACCAGTCAGATCCACCATAGACCTTTCCATGCCAGCAGCATACGCATTCCATTTAGCTTCAGACTTTCTAGCCGATTCACGCTGTGCAGCTAACTCTTCTCGCAAACGTCTTATCACTTCTTCACGATTATCTTGATTTCTGTCGTTATCTTCTAAGTCGTCTTTCTCGTTGCCCGCGATATTCAAACTTGCGCTAACGCTATTATTACTAGTGTTTCGCTGTTGAAGCTTCACAATTTCTTCAGCCTCATTATGAACCTCTGCACTTGCAACTATGGGATGTACTCCAGAAATGCCACCATCATCACTAGACACTCTGGTCGACTCTAGATCGCTGTCTCTCTGTATACGGAAAATATCATCTAACGATTCTTCCTTCTGCTCCTCAGTTTCATCTAACCTCGATGCTTCTGATTCTAAAGTTGTTGGCAATCTAAGTCTCACCCACGTCGTCGACTTCGTCTCATTCGACAAATTCTCTTCTTTCAAGATAATTTTCTGAAATGTCGCGTCTCTTCGTGACATTGCGATGTCACTCGGCTCATTCGTTTTCACAAAATCATACGCAGTGTAATCACCGCGCAAACGCCTAATTAACCTACCAACATTACTGTGTCTACTCGTGTCCGTTATTAATTCAAATCTCTGCAATAAATCATTTAGTCTATCTTCTGACAATGACATTGCCCATCTCTCAATTTCTTGATCTGCTTCCTCAAAAATATTTACGCGCATCGCCATTGTAAATTTTGAATGCGACCTCGCTAACTTAAGCGAATTTTTTCCGCCAAAATCAAAAAAATATACAAGAGAAATTACGAAAGAAATAAACTAATAATGACCAAAATTTAAATAATTGAAAAACAAACTATTCCGCGTGTCGCTCTTAATTCAGTCACAGCCTCTTCCTTCGACAATCTGTGCAATTCCAAATTACCTTTATGTAATTTACCAACTAAACTACGACCAGACAAGGAAAAAAAATTCAAAAGAAAATTTTCCGATTCGAAAGAAAATTTCAAAATAAAATTTACAACAAAAACAAAAATTTTATTACCGAGCTGTACTCGAATTAAGGGGGCCAGCCTGAGTTAAAATGAAAAAATAAACAGTTAGGTTATGTCCCATTGTATATTTTTTGTTTTTAATTTTACTACATGGGGCAATTTTTTTCTTAAAATAGACTCACATGCACTCACTTTTACCACTAAAACTAATTTTTAATTGTCTTCTATAATTAACAATAATTAATTGAACTTAGACTTGATTTTCTTGATTTTTTTCCACTTGCCGCAGGATTGTGAAGACCTGGGACCATCGATTGAGGTCTAGCGAAACTCAAAATTTTCATCGCTGAAGCCACTCTGGACTGATGTTGCCCATTTTCTGAAAAAAAAGTCATAGATTAAATATAAGACCAATTATGCAGTATATAAGTAATAATAATGCTAAGATACTGCATAATTGGTCTTATATTTAATCTATGACTTTTTTTTCAGAAAATGGGCAACATCAGTCCAGAGTGGCTTCAGCGATAAAAATTTTGAGTTTCGCTAGACCTCAATCGATGGTCCCAGGTCTTCACAATCCTGCGGCAAGTGGAAAAAAATCAAGAAAATCAAGTCTAAGTTCAATTAATTATTGTTAATTATAGAAGACAATTAAAAATTAGTTTTAGTGGTAAAAGTGAGTGCATGTGAGTCTATTTTAAGAAAAAAATTGCCCCATGTAGTAAAATTAAAAACAAAAAATATACAATGGAACATAACCTAACTGTTTATTTTTTCATTTTAACTCAGGCTGGTCCCCTTAAGAGTTTACTTTCTTTAAAATTCAAATTGAAAAAAATTTCGCTCAAATTGTATCACGAACAAACAAAATAAAATAAAATATTTCGTCAATAATCTCAATTTAAATTCAATAAACCTACGCCGAAAAATTAACGTTCAATTTCAAAATTAAAATTCAAACAGTAATCTACAGTGTCGGTAAGCCAACGCTTCGCCGTTGTAATACGCTCCGCAAAGTATACCTGTATCTAAACCTATCTCGGTGATACACTGATACACGCACACATACAGTCAGCTGAGCGCGTATGCTATATAGCTGTTAGCAACGCCAAAATCACGCTATCACACACAATATATAAAATAAAGAGAAAAAAATTTACCAGTCGATTTGACTACAATTATATAAACAATCATAAATCATAAAAAAAAAAAATATATAATGTCAATAGGGAAAAACCAAATAATTATTAATATTCAATTATTCAATAAACAATATCAATAATAATCTCAAAAAAAAATTAATTCCCTCCTATAATTGCAATCAGAGATTCGATTCGCTATCCAATTATTAATCCAGTAATTACATATACTGATTAATCACCAACATCAAGCATATAAATCACGCGACGAGAAAATAAAATTTATTTCCCGAAATAATATTCTAGCCAATGCTAAAATTTTCGATAGCTGGAAGCGCGCAATGTTTACGTCCGCGGACGACAAGTCTAGCCGCGCGATGTAAACACAAGCCAACGTTCGCGCTCGCTCGCTACACTATACACGCAACGTATATCTCCGCACGCTTATCCGCCTATAACGAACTCTCGCGATTTCGCACTAAGTTTTTCCTACAAAATTATTCCCTGCTCTAGCTAAATCTAACCACTGATGGGCGCCAATGTAACGGGGATCGTCCACGTTAAATGTAGATAATTCTACTTTTGATTCTCCGTGGGTTTTAGACAAAGGGGAACAGGGCTAATACATAAAACTTGCAAATGAAATACACACGAGACGTTCGGTAGAAAGGCTATTGCATATATTATGTTAAATTAAATTCAATTAGAAAATTACAACAAAGTAAATATACAAGTGTGCTCTGTTAGCACGCAATCTCACGGTCAATAGAGAGCTAATATTGTTGAACGCGCTGGTGAGAGTGAAAGAGAGAAGCTGATACTTACAGAAAGATGCGGAGGACGCTAATACAATAATCAGCCTAAAACTGCGGTCTCGCTTCGATCCAGCTAGCTGGGTAGACAACAGGCTCTCGCAACGGTGTAGAGTATCTCTCCACTCACACGCGTAATCGCAATTATCGTAACGACAAACAATATAAAATGCCGGTATTGCCGGGGTAAACGCTTTCCTGATATACAACACGCGCGCTCGATGCTCGAATCGAATCTAGCTCTAGCCTAACATGACGCTACTCGCCTCTCTCTCACACGCGGTCTCTCACCAGGCGGCGCGTTCACAAATCCATCAGCTCTCGAACAGCTCTGGTGCGCGGGAACATCTGAAAGAACCTTACATGCAAATATATACAAACATATGTATTCAATAAATAGCATGCGGCGTGACGATACTCGTCACAAAATATAATTTTTAAATAATTTTTTTAATGTCTGTCACAATCTGGGTGTGATTTTCTATGCTCTGCAACCATTTGCATTAAACATTGCTTCTGACTATCATTTTTGACTAAAACTGAATTGTATTCGCTTATTAAAGCAACTGCTCTTTCCGAAACATCATTTGTGACCTGTATACTTTGTAACGGGGCAATTTGGCTTTGTCACGGCGACCACAGTATGTCGCCGCGTCACCGAGTCTTACCTTTAGCTTCTCTACTGCTACCCCGACGTAGCTCCTCGGCGACCTATGGACTAACGTTTACGCGGCCAAATGCAGCGTGTACAAATGTGTGATGCGCCCGAGCATCACACTTACTGTGCAAAGAATAATTCTTTCGGGTTCGGAAATCAAGAGGACGAAGCAATGATACGGGAAATAAACACTCGAATATTTATGCTAATGAAATGAGTCGGAGACTCGTATATTGAAAAAATAAGTAACAGTAATATAATAATCCGCATAGACGGTCGCACGCGCGACAGCGGAGAGAGATTCGCTCGCACTTGAACAAAGAAGGAACGAGTATTCCGTGGCGGGGAATACTCGGTCAACGGCGACTTTGTCAAGGAAATGTTCTTACGAGATTCGACTTACTATTAGCACGAGGTGTGCGTCGCTTCCTCGGTACTATCACGAGCCGTCAACTCTCCTACGGGTATCTCGCTCGGGTGCTGTCGATTGGTACAGAGAAGGCGTCCCTTCTCCTGCAATCCGGGTGTTGAAGACGAACACAGCCTAGAGTTCCTCCGTGGACGAGTTGATCTACCTCGGGCACAATCGGTGGCCTCGCAAACGGTGTACCTAACGCACGAGGTACCTACCAGCACGGTCAAATCGAATCTGATCTATTCGGCGCGCGGGCTTTATCCCGTTCTTCCCCCGCGCGTCCCTCACCTTAACACAGTAACGAAGCTTACTGCTACCTTCACATCGTGCGACATAACGAGCGCGCGCTGTTCGAATAGCGCGATCTAACCTCTCGTTACAACTTTTAATTATGCATAAATTTTCATTGTAATCATTTCTTAATTTCCATGACTCTGGATCAGATTCTAAGAAGTCAGTGCTCAAATTTAATTTTTCAAAAAATAATAAAGAATTTTGTGTAACAAATAAATCTAAAGTTAAATTTTTAACGTTGTTTTTTTCATCGAGGGAAAGCTGTTTTAAATTTAAGAATTTATCACTGCCTGTGCGTTCTTTGATAGCTAATACCATTTTACGCTTGCAATCATTTGTGACGAGATCATCAAAAAATGCAAACGAAATTAAGTGTTCGCTTAAATACCATAAATGATCACAAAGCTTCTGGAATGCTGCTTTACTCATACATGGCCTTTTCGCAGAATAATCACTTAATTTTTGTAAAAAATTTAAATCATTGTTTGGTGCACTTACCGATTCTGTAGATAAAAACCAAAATTTAATATAATTCAAAACTATAAAAGCACTAATGTCTTCTAAGCCCTTAGCTTCTTTTACTGTTAATAATTTTGCATCTATTAACTGTTCTCTAAATAAATGCATTTTTAAAGAGTAAATTGCTTTGGCCATCCATCTCGCATGATGTACCGCACCTGGTAATTTGAAAACAATGCCATTCATGGGGGTACCTCCTAAAAAAATTATAGTCAATTCTAGCAACTCTCGATAATCAGAGCGTGCACTGGATTCGACCTGAAATAAAAAAAAATTATTACCGTTTAATTGTATTGACACTGATAGAATTAAATTATTTTTGTTTCATAATACATACCGTTAAACGTGTGTTTGCAAAATCCAAAATACTCAACTTCTCTTGCTCGAGCATCGCATTGATCTCTGGATCGCTAACTCCACATTTGAATTGATCTTTTTTAATCTTGCCCCAATGAACTTGCAATCTTTTAAATAATTGCACATCAGGACCCGATGTTGTGGAGCGCATGGACTGTTCAAAGGCGGCTCTCAAGATCAATTCATGTATATGGTGACGGCATGCAAGGTGCAAGAGTTTTTTATCTAGTTTTTCTTCTATTTGTTTGCAAGCACCGTTTTTTACGCCAGTATTAACAGCTGTAGTATCAAAACACATGCCACAAACATATTCCTGGAGATCCCAGTTTTCCAACAGACTGATAACAGCAGTAGACTGTTCATCAGCCGTGCTGTTTTTTAACTTGGGAATTCCAAGTATTTGGTTTGTATCATGTCCTGACACTACAACTGGGAGACGCTCCGACTTTTCGAGCTTTGATGTTGGCAAAAGTTTACCATCCCAATGCACTATAATTTTGCTACTTGGCTTAAAATTTTCTTTGATTTGATATGATACATCTTCACGTTGACTAATCCTGTTTCTTCTAATCGTCGATCGACTGATGCACACATCATCCAACGGAATATTTAAGCTATGTAGCATAGCTGACAAAATCCGTGCGGCTGTCCTGTCGCTGACTTTACCTCGATCTAAACTTGCCGCTAGATCAGGTGTCATTAATTTAACTTTTTTGCTTTTGATATTAAAATCTCATCTTCGCACATATCAATATCTCTTTCTTCTAATACTTCTTCGAACTCTTCATTATCTGACCAAACGTAATCGTTAGGACAGCTATGTAGTTGAGAGTCGCAAGCAGCTAAAGAATAAAATAAATAATTACAATTACTTAACTATGTAAAAATTATTATATTAATTGAAAAAATTAAGAAAATATTAAATTATTTGAATTTTTTAACTTGCAATTTCGAACTTTTTTAAACACTTAAAATTTTTTTAAAATTTTGAATTTTCTGTACGCTTAAAATTTTTTTCAAAATTTTCCAATGTTTTGGAATTATCTTTTTGATTTGAATATTTCGAAATTTTTCCGAGTATTCATAAATGTGCATATCTGAGAATTTTCAGTTCTTCTTCATGTGAGTATTGAACATTATAAAAGGATTAACACTCAGGTATCCATCGTTCGTCGCTGCGGCGGTCAGGTAAGAGAAAAACGTTCTTGTTCTCAAAGAAGACAGGAAAAGCTGCTTTGAATCTCAAAGCACGGAGAGCGAGCAGCTGCGTTCAGCAATTCGAAATAAGGAAAAGACAATCTAGCTCGCCTCTCCACTAGAAGCCTCTCCACTAGAAATCGAGACCCTAATTTAAGGTTATAAATTTTATGGAGAGCAACGTACATTTGTACCTACTATATTATCCCGTCTGAAATAATATACGTCTATACTTCGGTGCCGAAAACTGCGAGTCCTTCTTCAAAACAAGAACGGTATACTATTAGGCCTCCGTGTCGTCGCCGAGGCGGCTCGGCAAGAGCAATCGTTCTCGTTCTCAAGAAAGACTAGAATAAGTTTATTTAAACTTGAGTCGCAATTTTCTGCAGGAGACTCTTTTTAGCTCTGCATCTTTACTGGCTTACACTTTTCGTACCATTGATTTTTCCAATTTTCAAAAAATTCTATAATTTCCCAAAAAAACTGAAATTTTCGAAAAATGTTTAACTCTTCAATTAATTCTTAAATTTTGAGTTAAAATTGAAATTTTAAGACCATTCAAACTTTTTGAGAAAATTTGAATATTTTGAAAAAATTTTTTTTAAAAAATATAAATTTCATGAAAATTTAAAATTTTAAGAAAAGTTGAGGATTTTGAAAAAATTCGAAAATTCCGAGAAAAGTTGAAAATTTTAAGAAAATTTGAGATTTGAAAATTTTTAAGCTCGAGCGATTGTTGGCTCTGTGCTTCGAGATTGAAAGCGCTTTTCCAGTATTTCTTGAGAACGAGGACACTTTGTTTTTACCTGACCGTCGCAACGATGAAGATCTGGGGTGCGTTCCGAAATGATCTGCCAGTAATGTTAGTAAGTACATCTGGCAACAACGCTGCAATCTCAGTGTCTTTCAATACGAAGTATTCACAAGCAACGTTGCCAGATACACTTACTAGCGTTAGTGGCAG
Organism: Philotrypesis tridentata; assembly: GCA_018906965.1. Taxonomy (NCBI): domain Eukaryota; kingdom Metazoa; phylum Arthropoda; class Insecta; order Hymenoptera; family Pteromalidae; genus Philotrypesis; species Philotrypesis tridentata. The sequence continues at coordinate 8,664 of JACCIB010001828.1, read as the reverse complement.
GTAATTTCAGAATGCACCTTTAAGCGTTAGTCCTTTTATGACGGTCAGCTTTTATGTATAAGCTAAATTAAAAACGATCGAGTCGAAATTTCGGTTCAAGGAAGATTTTTGTATGTACTTTAAGCATGTAAAAGCTCGATGCCACCAGACAATTATTTTTTTGCGCAATTGCAATTTGTTTATTAAGCGTCGATTTTCAAAATTGTCTCACGCCGCGAAAAAAGGTAGTACATGAATTTTGAAATCGGTTTTAAAAAGTTGACATTTTACTCTACAAAATTGTCTATATACTTTAGTGTGCTAGAATGCTTCGAAATAGGAAAAAAACGCACGCAAACATCGGCAAAAACGGCCGAAACCAGCCTAGCGCACGTGTAGTGGGGGAGGCTAGCGGTAAGAAGTTACTGTATATAGATATACAAGCGCTGCTCTCCTCGCCTTCTGCAAGCGGCAAGGAAAAGTGTGTATATTGCATATAGATATAGAAGCGCTGCTCTCCTCGCCTCCTGCCTGGCTGCTTACCACGTCTTGCCCGCCCCCACTATTCGTGCGCTAGGCTGATTTCGGCCGTTTTTGCCGATGTTTACGTGCGTTTTTCTGCATTAAATAACTTAAAATTGTCAGAAAATTATCATTCGAGTTTTGTTTTGATCCTTAAAAAATCCTTGACTAATTGAAAATACAAAATATTCAAAAATATGTATATCTGATAATTTTTAATTTTGCTTATACATTGGAGTTGACCGTCGTAAAAGGATTAACGCTTGGTCTCCGTCGTTTAGGTAGTCAGGTAAGAGGGACCATTCTCGTTCTCAAGAAACACTCTCGGAAATACTAGACATGCTGCATTTGAATATTGAATTTCAGAGAGCCAACATTTTCTCGAATACAATTTTTTTCCAGATTTTCAAATTTTCGAGAAAGTTTCAATATTTTGAGAAAATTCGTGAAAACTGCGAGAAAATTGGAAGTTTTGAGTAAAATATAAAATTTCGAGAAAATTTGAAAATTTTGAAAATATTTGGAAATTTTGAAAAAATTCGAAAACTGAGAATATTTGAAAATTTCGAGAAAAATTTAAACTTTTGGAAAAATCTTAAAATTTTGAAAAAATTTAAAAACAGAAAATTTAAAACTTTCGACAAAAATTTGAAAATTTCGAGAAAATTGGAAAATATTGAATAAATTGGAAAATTTCTTGAAAATTTGAAAATTGGAAATTTTGAGTAAAATGAAAAAATTCGAAAAAATTTGAAAATTTCGAAAAAAGTTTAATTCGAAAAAATTATTATTTGCGAACATTTTTTGTTTTCAGTAAATTAACAATTAAAACACAACTCGATTTTAATAGAAAATACACCTACAGTTTTGTCCGTTCATAGGAGTATTATATATTTTTTTTAAACATGCAGATAAGAAAATTTGAATACTTACATTTTTCCGGAATTTCTTCTACATTAACAGTTCCTGCAGTGTCAACAATACAACGAAGAAAACCTGGTCGTCCATGTTGTCGCTGATTTATTAACAGTTCTTTATCTTCATTATTTGTCATAGTTGCTAAAGCATTTTGCTTAGAAATATCAAATAAATTATCCAATTTTTCTTTAAATGTGAATAGTCTGATTTTTGTATTATCATTTTCACATTTCGCAACTTTTTGCAATCCCTGCCACTCTTTATATAATTTTTCAAGAGCTATAGCACAGTAAATGTCTGTTTTTCTAGGAATGCTAGTTTGATCCCAGAATAATAAACACTTTTTCACTGTTTGCCGGGCCACAGAAATAATCGATGCTTTCCGATCTTGTCTTCGGTCAAAGAAAAACAATTCTAATACTTCTCGATTGGATGGCAACTTTTGACTTCTCAAATGTTCCGCCTCGTGGCCTACAAGCCATATTGCGGTTTCCTCACGAAGTTTAGGCATGTTTCTCTAAATACACTTCACTGATCGAATGCTGTTGCCGTACTGACAGAAAAATATTGAATGTGCTATTGGAGGGCAGAAAGGCAAGGTAATTGAAGAATGGGAAGGTTAGGTTGACAAAGAGGTGTACAGCTGAGAGGGCAGAAAGTATTAGATCTTTCACTAGATTCCTCCTCTATCTTAAATACAGTTTACTTACCTGAGAAATTCACATTTAGTTCCGCACTCGAAGATTTACCATATGCAATGAAATATTTTCTCTGAATCGTAGTACACACTCGCCGACGCGACGAGCAGCGGTTCGTGCTGCTTTATTCTACACCCGGCCCACGAAGACCCACTTCTCGCTCTAGGTACAGAATATAGGTGCAATAAATATAAGACAAATAAAAATTCTTTTAAATCTGCAGCCCTAAGATATTCTCGGAATGCCCTAAGATTTCAAGGAAAGTAATTTCATGAGCACAGAAATCATCTAATTTATGATAGGGACCGAATACACTTGCAGCTGTGGGTCAGGTAGATCGTATAGTCATTATATGCCTAGCCCAAGTTCTATTCTTTCTTCGATTGGATTTTCGTGCACCTTGCTCAAGCATCAGCATGAACTTCAATCGCTTCCAGGACAGTGAATTTTAATTATAAAAAAAAAATAAAAAATGCATATGAATTGTCAGTTCATATTTTATAGGAATTCGCTTCAACCATTAACATTTACTTCTTGTGTGCGCATTTGAACCACCCTAATGTACATGCATGCATACACACAAACGCACAATACAACAATACAAAATAAAACAAAAATTCTTACTCTTTGATTGAATCCTAATAATTCATTACGTCCTCCCAAATGGCCGTGATGGTCATTGTCAAGAACCTCGCGCCATCGGTCTCGATGCCATCCTCTACGTTCACAATAACTTCCTGCATAGCCTGCTGCTCCGTCTCTTCACTTTCTTCGTTTCCCCTGGAGTAGTGCAGTAGTCCCGGCAGTTCCTTGCAAATAAAACACGTGCCGAAAAAAAGTAAATTTTTGAGGTTAGAATCCTCCCTCCAAAACCACTCAAATCTAACCTCTCGTATGACTAACATATTATATCCGTTACGCAGGAATTATTTAAACAATTTTCGACAATTCATCAGTAATATAACTAAAGAAATATGCTTACTTCGTCATCACTGAAAGACAAGGAATCCATATCAAAATCCACGCACTAATGAGTCGCCAAGATGTATGAAGTCATAATATAAAGAACAACGCACTGGTGTCTTCTCGACGCTCGCACGACTTTGTTTGCTCTCTGTCTCTCTCGCACAAAGGCACGCGGGCACTATCTTTATTTTCCTATTCCTCCGTCTCTCTCATACTAACGCGCATAACCAACACTGTTCCTTGTACGGGCGACAGTTCACTTATTCAAAATATGTAACTATTTCGCAATTATTATTATTATTATTATTTGCAATTATAATTATTTATGTAATACGAATTAATAAAACGATTTGTAATAGTTTAATAGTACTATTTGTATAACTTTTTTAAGAATAGTAATGAATTCATAATTACTTATAGTAATTAGTTAGTTAAATAATGAGTCCTTATCTAAAGTATTGAAAAAGGTATAGGGACTTATTACCGAACAATTGTCGGGGAATAAATCAAATTGAATTTTATTGTCCTCCATATACCTAACTACTAGACAAGTATACATAATCTAGTGCTTCATTTAGGAATCTGGTGACATCTTCCTTAGTAAAAATCAAAGATTTTTTCAATTTATAGCCTGTAGATACTCTTTTCAAAAAACTGATGTACTTCAATTTCGATTACTTCAATTGTTCGATAACATTTCAACTTCTTTCTCTGATTCTCGGTGTTTTTTCGCTATTTTAAAAGCACATGCAATAACTCTTTCTATTTTCCTGTCTATAGGTAATGTTTAATTGTTATCCCATTTGTTTTATAATGACTAGCTCTCTTTAATGGGCGTACGTGACGTTAGCCGCGGCTTATGTATTGTGGCTATTCGTCTGCTCTGTATCTTCGCCATAGCTGGACCTGACTTATATTATTCCCTGCAAGTACCACTATTCGAACTACTCATGAATCTTGCTAATATGTCCGTAAGTGTTTAGAAAAGAGTAATATCTTAATGGTATCCCATCTCAAATTAATGAAGCGAGCAGGGAAGAGGGCTAAGAAGAACGACGGCGGTAGAGAGGGTTTCACTGACAATAAATACGAGTTCTTTAACATGTTTTATAACTAGCGATGAGGGATTTGGGGTCTCGGTCAGTCATGTTTACCACTCTCTAATATACAAAAATAAATATATGTAGTAGTGTATGCTTTATAATATTAATAATAAAACACAATTCTCTTTCTAAAATATGTTATAGGTATGCTATTGGAAATGCTGAAAGGCCAAAACTTAAAAATAAAGTTGGATGGCTTGATATTTTAGCCAATGATACACATGAGTTTTATCTTAGTAATGACACTGGTGGTCCAAGTATCAAGGTTAGTATTATTTAATAATTCAAAATTATAAATTGATATTTACTACATAATTCAAGCGTAAGAAAATGTTTTAACTTATTGAGGAAATTAACATTAAATTTAGTGAATAAAGCACAAAGTATTTTCTTGTAAAACACAAATTTTTTTATCAAATTTGAATATTTTTATATAACGTTTTATTCTCTGAAAAATATTGTGGCTACTCAAATTAAAATCTCCACTTTCCCGCTGAAACGAAAACTACAATGTATTTATGCAATACATCAAATACTTTATTAAATACTAGTAGGGCTTCACCCTCCTGCTTGCTTCTTCGAAGCGGAAAAGAAGTGCTATTCCGAAATACGAAATTTCAGTCAAACAGAGTTCTTAACTAAAATTTCAAATTCAAAACCGCCTAGGGAGGAAAATACTTGGACAGTCTATATCTTGAGTATTGATAAATATAAGATATGAGCTGTCCGAATTTAATCCCATGGAGCGATACTATTTTTCCTCACACTAGTTCTAAAATTGCACACTTCTGTCCAGGCGCCCGTGAGAGAATGTGGTATTTTTGCTGAGGATGAATATAATCGATTATTTCTAATCTTAATACTAATAATAATAATCTAAACCTATTACTGCTTAAAAAGTATATATTTCTTATATTCTATATAACCTATTTGCATTGCTAGTTTGTTTTTGGGAAAAAGAATTCCATATGACGGATTATTATAAACAATCAGCGCTTCGCACTCCGGCAATAAGTCTATTTTTAGCTGCATACTCCCCCCCCCCTTTCACATATGGGTCAGTCACCGTTGCCATCTCCACTCCTACTCTATTTCTATTTTAATCCGCTTACCTTCCCACCCCCCTTTCAGGCGCGGGTCATTGAAGTTAATGTGTAGATTAAAGCGTAAGACAAACGAGGACCTTCAAATTATAACCTAGGTTCACAATTATTTGACTAGAACAAAACAGTAGCTCAGTGGATAATGAACGAGTCCACTGAGCAAAAGGTGTTCGGTTCAAATCCCGATCTGGGAAATTTTTTTTTTAATTTTTTTTCTGATTTTCCATTTTTTGATATATTTCTAATAATATTCTGTCAATATTGTATATCAAACCAAAAAATAAAAAAATATTAAAAATACAATATTGTGAGAACCTTTCTCAATATATCAGAAATATTGCAGAAACCTTTATGGCTGGGCAACTTCAGCGACCTGTGCAATGAAAAAACGGACATTACGCTCATAAACTATATTTCTTCAGGGTGTTATTAAGGTTTTGAAACCTTCATGCAATTTTATCGGATCATGTCAATCCGTGAATGCAACCGTCAGGCAATATTTCTGTAGGATTGAAGGCTATATGGGAGAAGACTTCAATTTATGGTAGTTATTTTAAAATTCCTTTAGACATTAACTACTTTTAAATATTGATTCACAGTTATAAAATTAACGTGACACGCGATACATAATATAAGTACAAAAATTTGTTATTACTTGTTGTTGTTGCGGTTACTATGCACAAGGTTATAGCTATTGTGAGATTAAAAATTAGGCATTTTCGAATACGATTAGAATGTTTTGAATATGATTACAATATTTTAAAAGCGAATACAAATTTACTCCATTAATCTTTTTAAATATAGTAGAGAGATAGTCCAAGCACGGGTATCATACGCATAAATTATTTTTTCCTTCCATAACTGAACAGACCAATATAATTCCTGTAGAATTAGATTTTTCGATACGCCGTTCCACCCGATAGACTAATAACATTTTTGGATAACGCTCTGAATTGGCTCATATAAACACTTTTGATTTGGATCTATTCGATATGTAATCGGCATATCTGTTCTATAAGGTGATTGCAAGCAGTGTTGGGCTTCGAGAGTACATCATGGGTGCTCCTAGATTAACTTCAGAGCATACAAGCGATTATGGTACTGAGTAGCTAAGTTCACGCAATAGAAATTCATTCAAGTATAACTCGCGCGCTCCGTCTATCTCATTATTTATTTATATTTTCTCAAAACAACTAACAAGTTTGCAAAAAAATTGTCCAAATTGCAGTCTATTTCTACAAGATAAATACTTCATAAGTCATTTTTTATTAAAAATGCATGTAAAAATAAACAAAAAGTCTTCGCATTTGAAAGATATAAATAAGTTGTCAAAAAATAGAAAAAGTTGGTTTTTTTTATTTTTCATGGCAAGTATTGAACCACCCAAATATTTGTCGGTATATACATGTTTTTTTCTTGTTAGTTGCTTTGAGAAAATATAAATAAATTAATGAGATAGACGGAGCGCGCGAGTTATTTGAATGGATTTCTATTGCGTGAACTTAGCTACTCAGTACCATAATCGCTTCTATGCTCTGAAGTTAATCTAGGAGCACCTATGATTTACTCTCGAACCCCAACACTGATTGCAAGCGTCAATTGTTATGTTCGAGCTTTTATTTGATTTGAACTTTTAAGTGTAATTTAAACTTCCATCTTACACTTCAACATTAGTCATAATTTTCAAAATGAAAGATTGGGGATTGGCGAGTGAAGCGAGCAGGGAGAAGACCCATCCCCTAGTATTTAATTTGCTTATATATAAAATATTTTTCCTACTTACGTGCGCAAAATTCGAGTTTGCGAACGCATTTGCATTCACAAAATGCTATATTACCATACATATGGATGAGCGTGCATAAATGTAAAATAGTCAATGCGCCAGCGTAAATAAGCGTGCGGGAATGTAATTGAGCATACGCAGCTGCGCAGGAAGTATAGCTGAATCGACTGAGCGTGCGGGAATGAATATCGGGAAGCAACATACCTAAAGTTCCTATGGTCCTTGCTATGCTTCCTTTCATAACCGTTCCTATATCGTACATGTATATAGTTTTGGGCATCTTTTCAAGCTTGCATGAGCACTGCCCTGTCGGCTCGACTCTCGGTGTTACGCTAGTTTGTTTAATTTATATTTTTATGTTTTTAAATACCAAAATATTTAAATTTTTGAAATACTTCTTTAATATTTGATTACAAGGCTTTTATCGCTCGATGTTATTCCTGTTACAAAATGAAGTTAAATATCACTTCAAGCCAATTTATATTTTTTTATTCGATGCGATGGTTTCGAGTCTCTGGGACTCCTCATTAGGCTATTGACAATAGTATATTACGCACCTAGGGAGGAAAAAACTTGGACAGTCCATATCTCGTGTAAATTGCCTCCCGAGCCGAAGGCGAGGGTGGCAAACACGAGATATGAGCTGTCCGAATTTATTCCGTGGAGCGTATACTATTTTTCCTCACACTAGCGCCGAAATTACGCGATTCTCTCCAGGCGCCCGGGAGAGAATGTGGTACTTTCGGCGCAGTGTGAGGAAAAAAAAATTTAAATCTCGAAATTAATTACAGAAAAGCTTGTACCACTCAAACCACGAGACGTTGTAACTCAATTCGACCCTTAATACATTTTTTTTTCGATGTTGCCAGATGGTAATGTCACAGCGGCGATCGACGCTGACAACTACTTTTTAACGATATTTTCAATTTACTTTTTTTTAAGTAAGGCGTGGCCCTGAACTCCCTCCTTTCTCTTCCCTCCCCTTTTCTGCCACCTTACCTACCATGTTTTTATAATTGTGGCTCTCGAACTTTGCGCAACTAATAGGGAAAATAGTATACGATACAAATATGTAACGTAGGTCATTCCCGCATGAGCGAAGCGAGTAATACTATTTATAACTTTTCTGAAAATTACTATATAAATATCTGCACAAACATTTGTCTTAAAGGATACTGTAGATTTTAGAAACAAAATATATTTTTAAAGTAATTTGAAATTTTTTTATCGTTTTCTCTTTTCAGAGTCGCTATATTACTGCTCTCTATTTTACATTTAGTAGTTTGACTTCAGTTGGGTTTGGAAATGTGGCGCCAAACACTGATGCAGAAAAGATATTCACAATCGTTGTAATGCTCATAGGATGTAAGTTATATTTTTATTCAAAATATTATAGTATATAGATGATTTGCAAAAAAAGCAATTATTTTGTGGAAGCGTCATATTTAAAAAAATTGAAAAATTGTATTAAGTTTCTGTAAATTGTAACGTGACCTTTTCTTTCCACTCAAGAAAAACGCCAGTTAGTGTACAAAGAAATTTCTATAATGCCGGCTGCCTCCTTTTCTCAAGCTGCAGATCCTGAAACCGAA
>JACCIB010001827.1:0-18853 GCA_018906965.1 Philotrypesis tridentata | reverse complement strand
TTATTATGTTTACATATGTAACATTCACTAAATTACTAATTATATTAATATATAACAATCTAATTATTTTTAATCAATCTTTTCAGAAATTGCTCCATACAGTTTGTGAGGACACAAAGAGGAAAAATTTGCAACCTGCAGGGTCTCACTCGATTCACCGGATGCAGTGGAAAGCTGCGGCAAGTAAAAAAAAAACTTTAAAATTCTCAATTTTTAATAAACATTATTGAATTGTTTCAGGTAATCAGATAAACATATTCCCAGGTTTGAGACCATGAAGATCATCTATATACATCTAGTTTAAGGTAAAAAAATCTTTTTTCATTTAATTGATAAAATTATTAGTCACATGGTCTAATATATATTTTGTTTTTTTCAGCATTTAACACAGTCTTGACCCCTTTAAGCACGCACAGCGTTCCCGCGCGGCCGCGAAGCGCGCTATCCGCTTGATCGTTGTGTTATTGATAATTTACACTATCATAGTACAAAATTATACTCATTCTACAGCTAATGATTTAGGGAACAGTTTACAATGATTTTTATTGCTGTCTTCTATCGCTAAATCCTCTTAAAAGACTCGTAAACAAATAAAATTCGTTTTTCTTACCTTAACTTTCTCCTTATACACGCTGTATTTAAATTAATACTTATGCTAAATGAATAATAATTGTTGTACATGATAGTACTAGGTTTCAGCTTTAAAATAAGACCTCTAAAGTCAAAATGCCTTAAATACAAATGAAGATACGTAAAAAACATCTAGCGCGGGAGCAAAAACGTATTATTTATTGATTGATTTATCGATATCTCGGGTTCTAATAAACATTTTTAAATTTTGCAAAATGTCTAAGATTCGTCATTAAAAAACGAACAATTTGAGCCGCACATACTATTATCATATTTAGAGCGATTTTTATGAATATTTAAACATTTAAATTGTTAATAACAATTAATGGAACCACTTCTCGACATTCCACCCTCGAAATTCGTAATCAGGAGAAAAAAAATACATAAGAATCACCTGATTTCACGACTTGACTCGAATCGGCCACGAAAACCGACCCTGCCCCCGGACTACTACTCAAACGCTTAGAATCGTGCACGCTGCACAAAAACTTGAGTAAAAGACATGTTAATAATAATAATAGATTTGTGAGAGATCAAACATTTAATAAACTTGAAATGTACTTACCAAATTCAATTTTTAGCCATGGACAATTGTACGCTGCACTTTCAAGAGTAACTTAAAATCTGATTTAAAAATTTTACTGACTGATGATTCATGATTCATTGCATGAAGAAAATGATGAAAAAATTAAATACACTAAAAACGTAGTGTATCAAGAAATATTACTTTAAAAAATTCATAGGCTACAAAGAAATGAGCGCTATGATTTATTATCAAATGAAATATGCGCTGTGATTATACATCATCGGCAGTATAAAAATATCCGCTATGATTGTATATCATCGGCAGTAAGCAAGTGTGCGCTGTGATTTATTATCATCGGCAGTATGGGAGGCACTAGGGAGCGAGTCAATATTTGCTAGTTTACCATTAAATTGGAAGTATGTACTTTCCATAAGCAGATTACAAGCACCTAAAATCTCATCGAGTGAGATTTCCAATTTGCTCTCTATTTGTATGTATCTCTTTTCAATGCTCTGCATGTCTAATGCTTTGTCAATATTTGTATGTAACGATTTTACATCTAAGCTAACAATACAGTGGTCATTCGGAATGTATACATTTTTATTTTTTCTATGAAATCGTAACTACTTTTTATGTACAAATCCGGCTTCTTATTACTATTTTTGTAGTGTATGTGTAAGCGCGATGTGTGAGTGAGCGCGAGACACACTGTAAGTGGCACAGTGGTGCGCGCGCAGTGGTGCATAGTAGTACGAGTGTGGACATTATATGGTGTATAGTGTAGAGTGCTAGAGCGACGAGAGAGACTACGCTATAGTTACATAAGCCAGGACGGCTCAGCGAGCAACACGTGCTCTATAACAATACACAATCCAATAAAGAGCTAGCATATAAACAGTTAAGACGAGCGTCCTTTATTTAACACTCCCGTCCATCTTACAATCATTATAATTGGCGACGAGGATAAAAGAAGAGAGACCGACGAGGTTTGTACAGCATTAAACAATCTCATCGCCAAACATCACAATTGGCGACGAGAATAAAAGAAAAATCCGACGAGGATAAAAGAAGCATTCCGACGAGTATACAGAAGATACGACGAGGTTTACAAAACGCATCAAAGCTAACGCGGAAGCCACATTAAGGGGCCAGGCTTAGGTTAAATCCTGAAAAAAATAAAAAATTGTTAGATTAACAAAAAATTTTATTTTTAATTTTACATTAAAAAAATTTTTTCTGATTAGTATATACATAAAATACTTCACTTTCACCAACAAAATATATATGTATATCACTAATGACTCTACATATTAAATAAGTTATAAAATAATGATTTTATGTATTTTTACTTACTTGCCGTATGATATCTCTGGATCCGGGCACTGAAAAAGCTTCAATCAGAATGGAAAATCTTCCCAATGAGACTCTCCTCAGAATAAGTGGAGCGGATTCCTGAAAAGCAACAATTTTAAATAATTAGCTACAATTATGTTAAAAATATTAGTAATTATAGTGAATGTTACGTATATTGACATACGTAACAATCACTTTTTACTTATCTTTTTGAATTCTGCTCCACTTATTCTGTGAAGAAACCTATTCCAAAGGTTTCTCTAAAATTTGAGCCTGATTGGTCCATCCATGACAGAGAAACCTTACGGCAAGTGACCTGAAATCATAAAAAAACAAAAACTGAGAAAAATGCAGTTAAAGTTTTGTTATACATTTAATCAAATAAAATATACTTACCATTTTTATTCAGCATCAGGACCTTATTTCCTTGAAAACTAGTTGTACACTAGTCATTTCTGTAATATTTGATGAAGATCCGGGTCCAAACAGCTTCTCTGCAATAGAAAATGAAAAATAATGAAAAAAGAATTATTTTATACTTTAAACTTATATTCTATTTTAAATTAGAAAATAGAAATTTTTTGACAAATTAGTTTTTTTTTCATACATATATACACTTTATTTCACAGAAAAAATAGTTATTGTGTGTGTGTGCGTGTGTGTGTGTGTGTGTGTGTGTGTGTGTGTGTGTGTGTGTGTGTGTGTGTGTGTGTGTGTGTGTGTGTGTGTGTGTGTGTGTGTGTGTGTGTGTGTGTGTGTGTATACCATGAAAAAAATACTAAAATTAGTACAAATAAATAATAAAGTAAATTATACTGAACATTATATGAATAATTATAAAGTACTCACCAGAAGTTTTCTTGCTTCAAATAAATACACTACAAGAGCACCAATTTGAAGCTTATACAGAAACTTGTCCAGATGAGATTCTGAATGAAAAGTAGGTCATACTGGAAAGCAGACAACTCTACTGATCATCAGCTGACTGGCTTGCTGTTGTGTTTGTAGTCTGCATATATGAAGAAAGAGACCGTGTTTACACATGGTTTGCATGTGATTCATGTTTATAAAAAAAATGAAAAAAATTGTATGATTTTATGTGTTTCAGTAGAAGTATAGTGATTCAGTTTTTGTGTGTTATTGTGTGATAGGAAGTGTGATGTAGGGTTAAGCATATATGTGTAGTGAAATGAAATGCAGGGTTATGGTTTCAATATGCACCAGCTCGCTGTAAGAATCATCATCTGGATGATTTCTCTTCCTTCGAGCTTGGCGAGCTTGCAATGTAGATTCTGTTGCTTTCTTGTCGGACCAGAAAAGTCTTCCTTCATCCATATTCTTGGCCCAGTTGATTGCACATGATCCGAGTTGAGTACCAAGTCATGATGTCCAGGATTCCAGCTGTGCCGTCATTGAATGAAGAGACAGCAATGTAGACTCCAATTTCCAAAACAACTGAAACTGTGTTTGGGGATGATCTTCCAAACAGATTGGTTGAAGCTCTCGTCTCTCATCCATCCTCCTTAGAACTACATTTTCCTTTTCGTAGCTGAGTTGCGTGGAAATTAGTAGACGGTTGATCGGGTAATACCGATAGCTTAGCGAGACACGACTGATTGCTCTCCTTTACCGCCGAGATTTTGCGGCAAAAGGCGACGCATAAGCCGATTTTTCATAGTTCCCGGTTACGCGTTGTAACCTGTGTTATGTATATGTATATCAGCATGTACAGGTGTGCGTGTGGGCAAGCGACCGCGGCGCCGGAGAGCAATCGTCTATCCTGATAGCATGCGCAGCTGCTTTTCTGGACCGGTCTACGCTGAGTCTAAACGCACTGAATTCTCAGTAGAGCGGCGCGAGTGCAAACGGGGCGCGCGCGATGCTTCGGAATTTCGGCTTGAGCTCGCTGATACCGACTGACCGAGTCCTTGAGCGTGATGTTTACGTGAGCGGCTCGGCGTATATGCCTCGCATAGGCATGAAATAATACCCCGATAATATTTGAAAAGTTGAATCGTCGCAATAGTTTATTTGGAAAACACTACAACTGTGATTAAGTTTTGTTCATAAGATTAACATAGGTAAATGGAGGGGTTGTTGCGGTAATGACATGTTATATGACATTTGACTACTAAATGTTACGCTGTAAAGAACGATTAATAAATAATCCAATTTCCTTACGTATGTCTTTTTATGCCAAGGTTTTTAATATTTTTCACTCATTTGGATCATATGTATATTTACTTACCACGCACTAGCCTACGTAACGGTAATGACCATTTTTTCTCTACTTCAACAAATAAGCCTACATAAAAACTGCTAAAACAATACTGCGAAAAAAAGAAATTATGCAAAATATGCCTTAAGGGGTTATGACAGTGTTAAAACCTGAAAAGAAAGATAAATTGTTAGTGTTGTAAAAAATTAATAGATATATAGGTGCTCTAAAAACTATATTTTTGCTTTGAAATACAAGTATTATACATCACTTTTATGCATAAATAATATGCATAAAGTGAGTGTAACATTTAGAAACAATTAAAGGTATTTGCTTACCAAAAGTCATGATTTTCATCACTTTTGTTTGCTTGCCGCATGTTTCTGATGGAACCGTACCATCAATCCTGATAATCAAAGTGCCAAATCTTCATTATGAGTCTGGTCTCAGACTAAGTGCAACAGATTCCTGAAAAACACAAAATTAATATAATTAATTAAACATATATTGACAATGTTAGTAATTATAGTGAATGTTACATATGTAAACATACGTATCATTCACTTTGAACTTACCTTTGCCAATTCTGCTCCACTCAGTTTGTGACCATACTCATAAGGAAGGTTTTACACTTTGGTTCATCAGGATTGATGGTACGGTTCTTTCAGAAAGCTGCGGCAAGTACACAAAAAGCATGAAAAAACTAAATTTAAGTAAAAGGCATTTAAAGTTTATAATGTGAATCATACAAATGAACTCAGCTATACTTACAGAAACTATCTGGCATTCCTTGATTTGCTTTTGGTACTCAAATATACATACAATAAAGTATATTGGGTGGTACGCGCATATCATGCTGTGTGATAATAGCATTTAGAAGCTGAAAATAAAATAAAAATTATTGTTAGCTATTCATAATCAAGTTATGTTTATGAATTACAGTTACATGCAATACTTACCATTATTATTACACTTTAAGTTGTTAAAAAGTATGCAAAATAATACTCCAGACAGTCAATATAAACTCCCATCTTGCTGGCTTGCACCCGTATACCTAAAAGCAAAAAATAAACCAAAAAAGAAAAAGCTCATTGTGAACACAGTTATTACTAATTAGTTTTCAATACTTATCTGAATAATTTTTGTACTCTGAAGAAGCTCTTGCACTTTTACAAAACCACTGAGGTTATAACCATTGTTACAGCAGCTAGCAGACTAACTGCACTTATCTAGTGTCTTGGATAAAAAACAGCTGTTTGGCTGCTTTCTGCTGCTTTACAGAAAATTCTACTATATCGATCGGCACAACCTATTCGAGTGGCAAATTCAAATTTGTTGAATGCCTTTACTTTAACACATTGAGTTTAGTAACATAAAATCACACACACACACACATAGAAAAATTAATTTTACGGATTTTATTTATTTTACGGAAATAAATTAATAACTCTTGAGAAAAAAATGGTTTGTAGAACGGTTTTTAAGTCATATTTTCAGTAAGATTTCTCATGAAATTACTCTGTAAAAAGTGTGTTAGAACAATCCTTTCCACAAGTTTGGCCTAATTAAAATATTTAAAAATCACGATTTTTCAAAAATTTACTTGAAACAGATTTATCAGTTTTTTTGTCGATATCTTCGAGGCAAATTTTTTTAGCAAAAAACGGATTTCAGGACTATATTCTACAGACTATTAACTGTGAAAAAAGTGAATAGAAAAAAAATGGATTTTTTCGAAATTTTAACACTGTCATAACCCTTAAAACTATTTATTTTAAGGTTAAAATGTGTATTGAATATACCAAACAGTGTTGGGCTTCGAGAGTACATCATGGGTGCTCCTAGATTAACTTCAGAGCATACAAGCGATTATGGTACTGAGTAGCTAAGTTCACGCAATAGAAATTCATTCAAGTATAACTTGCACGCTCCGTCTATCTCATGAATTATTTATATTTCTCAAGCGGTGGGGGGGGTTGAAGAGTGGGATAGTAAAGATAAGGTTGAGGAGGTAGTGTTCGATTGGAGGGAGAACTGTTACGGAGAGCGTATGCAAGGAGGAGTGTTTGGTGGTGTGGTGGGGGGGGGAGGTATGTGGATGGGGTGGGGTAGGGTGTAGGTGCAGATAGGGGATAGTGAGGGAGTTTCGGGGGCGGGGGTTGTGAGTGAGGCGAGTAGGAAGTTAGATAGGTGGGGGAAGGTTGATTGCGTGAGATAGTAGGGTACATATGGGAATGTAAATGTTGGGGAGATTATGGGATCAGATTGAGGTTGTGAAGGGGTAGGGCGGTGTGGTAGTGGGGAGGGGGTGAAGCGGAGACGCGAGGGGTCTTTTGTATATTTTCTCAAAGCAACTAACAAGTATCAAAAAAATTGTCTAATCTGAGTCGAATTCTACTAGATAAATGACTTCACAAGGTCATAATATTGTTACAAAATGCATGTAAAAATACACAAAATTCGTCGTTTGAAAGATATAAATAAGTTGTTAAAAAATATAAAAAGTTGGTTTTTATTATTTTTCATGGCAAGTATTGAACCACCCAAATATTTGTCAGTATATTCATGTTTTTTTCTTGCTAGTTGCTTTGAGAAAATATAAATAAATTAATGAGATAGACGAAGCGCGCGAGTTATACTTGAATGAATTTCTATCGCGTGAACTTAGCTACTCAGTACAATAATCACTTGTATGCTCTGAAGTTAATCTAGGAGCACCCATGATGTACTCTCGAAGCCCAACACTGATACCAAAGCTTAAAATTATTGTAATATATGTAGGGGCTCGGCCCGCCGACAGGCGGCGGCACCGAGCAGCGAGCGCGGTAGCGAGAGCGCGGCGCGCAGCACAGCGCGTCAGTCCACCGCCGAGAGCAATGTTGGGCTTCGAGAGTACATCATGGGTGCTCCTAGATTAACTTCAGAGCATACAAATGATTATGGTACTGAGTAGCTAAGTTCACGCGATAGAAATTCATTCAAGTATAACTCGCGCGCTCCGTCTATCTCATTAATTTATTCATATTTTCTCAAAGCAACTAGCAAGAAAAAAACATGTATATTGTGACAAATATTTGGGTGTTTCAATACTTGCCATGAAAAATAATAAAAACAAACTTTTTATATTTTTTAACAACTTATTTATATCTTTCAAATGCGAAGACTTTTTGTGTATTTTTACATGCATTTTAACACATAATGATTTGTGAAGTATTTATCTTGCAGAAATCGACTACGATTTAGACAATTTTTTTGCATACTTGTTAGTTGCTTTGAGAAAATATAAATAAATTAATGAGATAGACGGAGCGCGCGAGTTATACTTGAATGAATTTCTATTGCGTGAACTTAGCTACTCAGTACCATAATCGCTTGTATGCTCTGAAGTTAATCTAAGAGCACCCATGATGTACTCTCGAAGCCCAACACTGGCCGAGAGTCCCCAAGAGCAGTCAGTCTGGAGAGAGCCCACCTTACGAGGGAATAAAGATACGCACACACCACACACAAGCGTCTATTCTTTCCCCTCGCCATCTCCTAGGGACCCCGCACCCCTACACTGGTGACGCCGTGAACACTAGGAGGACGACAAGGTACACACTTCCATCGAGGCCCCGACGGCACAGCAACAGGTGCCGCCGCTCCAGCACTCGACTTGTACGTGCAGGCACGCCGGCGTACAAGCAACGAAGAGACGCCACTCTCGGCACCCGACGACGCCATCATCGTCGGGACAAAGGCAGGAGAGAGGAAGGACTCTCCTCTCTGCCCCCCCTCGTGCACGCAGCTTCAACGCGGCACGTAGGCTTTTATTGCGGTGCGTGCAGGCACGCCGGCGCACCCGCAATACGAACAAAGAGACGCCATCATCTCCGTCGTCGCAGCAGCAGCAGCAGCCGCAACAGCAGCCCCGCAGAGCCGACACAAGGAGAAACGACGCCATCGTCTCCGTCGCAACCGCACGCAGAGCAACATCGTCAGCGCGGCGTAAGCGGCATCAACAGCACCGCCGCAGCAGCAGCCACGCGGAGCCGGCAGCGGCAGGCGCAACATCACCAGCGCGGCAACAGCGGCATCAGCAGCATCGCCGCAGCAGCAGCAGCCACGCGGAGCCAGCTCGTCTCCAGGGCAACAACGACACCATCAGCGAGCAGCGCGTTACCGACCAGCACCAACAAGGTACAAATTCCATTTCCCCGGGCGCGCACGCTGAAAATTGAAAAAAAACGCCAAGTGCTTTCCTGAAAAGCATCAAAATTCATATCCGCAAAATCGTAGAGAGTACGGCAAAGCGCGCGCGGTAATTTTCTATTTACGCGCAAGTCTATCGCGCTTTTCTGAGAACTCTTTGTTCTCGCGCGCTTTCACCGCCTTCCCCGAATTTCCGCGGCGTCGCATCATCAAGCCGCAGGAGGGGAGGCAAGATAAACAAAGCCCGCGCGCTTTTCAACGTCTTACGCGCGGGAAACGTGAGACGCTCGCAGCGCGCGCAATACGCCTCGGCTATAGCGCAGCACGGCAGAGGGGGGAGAATCGTCACACTCGCGGCGCACAAGCTACATCTAAGCGCGTTCGCTCTCTCTCTCCCTCCCGCACGGCACACCACCGCCGGCGCGCTTTCGCTCGCCTTCTCGCAGCCGAGCCAGGCTACCAGCGGCCATCTTTCTAGCGCGCGCTCTCTCGCTCCCGCAGCAGCACGCCTCATCTTCGCGCTGCTAAGCGAGCGCCGCCATATTGGGCCGACGCACACACGCGCAGCCCCTCTCTCTTCACCTACGCGGCGGACAGTTCACCTTCGCGCGTGGCAACACAGCGCGCGCTCTCTCTCTCACTTCAACACAACAGAGGGCAAATAATACAGCGCGCTCTCGTCTGTCTCCAAGGGCAAGGACACGGCAAAATCGTGCCGAATATTTTCGCACAGGCAAGCGCCTTCGACTTTGCCTCGCGCGCGCTCTCTCTCTTGACCGCGCGCACACGCTTTGCCGTCGCGAAAACAATAACAATCGGCTTTAATCCGTGCGCGCCCATCATCATCATCACAGCAAGTAGACGAGACGACGATCTTCAGGCCACGCAGCAACAACAACATTCAAGAAAGGACTCAGCGAATTATATTATACACATCAACGACCTTGTCGATTAAATTTTATTTTACAAGCGTCACGTCAACCGACGTTATTATATGTACTTCGATTTCGCGCATTGCGGCGCCTTCATAATTTCTACTCTGCCAATTGTGCACAGGTTTGCGGGGTGGGTTTTCTGACGGACGTCGCGAGAACCGGTGTCGACATTACGTGGAAATATAGTTGGTTTTCGAAAATTTATTGATATAATTTCGCGTACGGGTCCAGCTCGCGAGGCTACGTAGCGATACAATCGCACCTCGCGCGCACACGTCATTTCATACACTAATTGCTTTCGCATTTCTCCAGGGTGACCAGTCGTCGAGGACCTCCAGCCTTCGCCTCGCCTCACGGGCGACACTCATAAGGCCCAGCACCAACCAGGGATCCGGATCACACGGTCCCCTAGCTAGTTAGCTGCACAGGAGGTGTGACCAGCCCG
Organism: Philotrypesis tridentata; assembly: GCA_018906965.1. Classification (NCBI taxonomy): domain Eukaryota; kingdom Metazoa; phylum Arthropoda; class Insecta; order Hymenoptera; family Pteromalidae; genus Philotrypesis; species Philotrypesis tridentata. Next base: position 8,555 of record JACCIB010001827.1, on the reverse strand, counting down.
GGAGAAGTCGCGAAGCCGCGGCGTGCGAGTCTTGCGTTTCCGAGACATCTGAGCGGGCGGCTACAGCACAGCTAGGGCTACTACCACAGCCCCCTAGCTTGTTAGCTGCAAAGGGTGTGGCACAGGGCCCTACTGGGCACCACAGCCCTCTCGCGCAGTCCGGAGCGCCAGCATCGCCGCTCTCCAAAACATACAAACCAAACCTATTCCACCAGGTACAATCATTATCTTACACATACCTTGCCCTTGCAAGTCCCACTCCCTTCTAACGGGCGTATTAAAAATCATTTAACCAGCTCGCCTCGAGTTTTTGCACATTGGTCGCAACCAGCGTAGTCAAGCATCGCCCACTAGCTCGTTAGCTGCAACGGGGGTGCACATTGACGAAACGGGAGCGTTTTCTCGCGGCTCGCGACATTTCTTCTCACGTTTCGCGCGCTTCGAGCGGCACGACCGTCCAATCTTACTCAGCGTAGCCTGTACTGGCCCACTAGCTTGTTAGCTGCAACGGGCGTGCATCAAGGCGAAACCGGGGACGATCAAGGCGACCACCGCAGCTCGACGCAGGCGCACGTCTCGGTCCACGTGGACTGGTTTGACCAGCCGCACCACCGGCCGCGGTGCGTTCTATGAACGACGATAACGAGGAGCTTGTGCTCAGATACGGTAGAATCTTTCCCCGTTCTCACCCTCCTCACCGCAGACAAACACTCCATTCCGGACACGACGAGACAGAGACAGAGACCAACTCCGACACAATGCCGTTGTTACACTCGCCCAAAACGATGGCCGAGTCAGGAGAGGATAATCAAGAACGAGATACCACCGGGGAGACCGGTGACACGAGAAATGCAGGAGCTCTGAACGTTCAAATAACAGAGGACTCCTTTATACCATTAACAACGACCATGGAACGTACAAATCCCACGGAGCAGTTTCCATCAACGTCGAACATCATGTCTGCATTGAGGCCAACTACGTCACAGTTCCTCCCACAGCTGCAGCATCGAACGGACTCATCGTCTGCGAGATTCGACATGCCGCTGACAGGGGAGCAGCACCACCAGACAGCCCCCACGGGAGAGGAGGCCAGACTTAAGAGACGTCTCGAGCAACTCCAAGCGCAGCTCCGCACGCAACAGGAAGACCACGAGGAACAACTCCGAACACGGCTTCGCGAACAACAAGAAGCACAGGAGGAGTATTTTCGCGCGCAGCAGGAGGCGCACGAGCGGAAAATGCAAGAGACGCTCAACCGCATGCAGGCGCAAATGGCGCAGTTGGCGGAGAAAGTAAGGTCACCACCGGCCCCGCAGGTCACTCCAACGTTGACCAACAACACATTCTGGGGCCAGGAACAACCTCGGACGGACGCAGCAGTGCCAACCGCACCGGCACCGCAGGCGGCCTCAGTAGTAGGCAGCGGGTGGAGCCAACAACCATCACGACAGGTCCACCCAGCATTACCACCACCAGGAAATGTGAACGAGCTGACACAGCCAGCGCCCAGCAGAAACAACGACTCAGTTTTCTCCTCCACGCGCAACATCACGTTTTGGCAGTTCTATAAGCACGATCCAGCGGGATGGTTCCACCAGCTAGAGGACTCGTTCAGCGTCGAGAATGCCACAGACGACGAGGCAAAATTTAATTACGTTTGCCGCTACCTGCCGTCAGACGTTCACAAGGATCTGCAATACACCCTCCCCACATTGGTGAGAGGACAAAAGTACGAACGGCTGAAAGCACACCTCATCAGCAAGTATGCAGAGAGCGCGGAACGGCAAATAAAACGAGTCTTCGCCAACACTCATCTGGGAGACAAGAAGCCCTCGGAGTTTCTGGCGGAACTCCTAGCACTAGGAAAGGGCAAAATAATGCCAGAAACGATCATCCAAATGTGGCGATCAAGGCTACCCTTACTGGTAGCACTTCAAATACTCAGGATCCAGGACGTCGACACACTCGAAGTAGTTGCGGACCAGGCACACGATCTCATCATGGCACAACAGGCCTTGGGTCTCACACAACTTGTACCCGACGCAACCATCAACGCAGTGGCCGCACCGGCTACACCCGACAACACCTGGGAAAGTAGAATAGCCGCAATTGAGAGGTCACTCACCAACCGGCAACCTCCGAGAGGACGCTCCAGACATCGCTCAAGATCCAGAGATAAATCACGAGGCAGATCCAAGGACAAGGCAAGAAGCAAGTCAAGGACTCGTGACGTCACGCCAGGCAATCCCGGCGATGATCCGAGATGTTACTATCATACACGCTTCGGCAAGAAGGCGAAAAACTGCGCACCACCATGTGACTGGGTGCGAGGACCGCACGACACCTACAAGGTCAGGGAAGCAGCCGAGGACTCCAGTTCGAGCTCGGAAAACTAGAGCACCCCGCCGTCGCGAAGACAGACGCGCGGGCAACATTAACACCTCGTCTTCACGTTAAAGAGAAAAAATCAGGCTTGATTTTCCTCGTCGACACAGGGGCTGATATCTCAGTCCTACCAAGGTCACCAGGCGACAGCCGTGTACCAGCCAAATTCAGACTGTTCGCAGTCAACGGCACGCCGATCAACACCTTCGGCACCACTCGCCTCGAATTGGACCTTGGCCTCCAGCAGAAGTTATTCTGGAACTTCACCATCGCAGACGTATCGCACGCAATCATCGGCGCAGACCTGCTTTCTGCACACCATCTTCTACCAGACTTGAAGAATCGCAAGCTGGTCAGCGGAAAACAGCTGTATTCGGCGCCAGCGTTTATCAAGAAGGTCAACGCCTTTCACATTTCTCTTGTGGCACCAGGACAACACTTAGCGGACATCATAAACAAGTACCCGCGAGTGTTTGGTCCCGACCAATTCAATGCCGTCAAGAAACACAACGTGAAGCATTACATAGAAACAACGGGTCCACCAATATCGCAACGGGCCCGCCCGCTCTCACCACCCAAGCTAAAGGCAGCAAAAAAGGAATTTCAGAAAATGTGCAAACTTGGCATTTGCCGGCCCTCCGACAGCCCTTGGGCCAGCCCACTGCACATGGTCCCCAAGAAGAACGGGGAGTGGAGGCCATGCGGAGACTATAGGAAGCTGAACAACGTCACAAGGCCAGATCGCTATCCAGTTCCTCGCATTGAGGACTGCATGGCGTTTCTCCATGGAAAGCAAGTTTTCTCAGCCCTGGATCTGCGCCAGGCTTACCATCAAATACCCCTGGCACCAGAGGATATCCCGAAGACAGCCGTCATCACACCATTCGGCTTATTCGAATTCCCAGTTATGACTTTCGGTTTTCGAAACGCAAGTCAGACCTTTCAGCGTTACATAAACTCAGCGCTGGGTCACCTGGATTTCGTTTTCGTCTACCTGGATGACATCCTAATCGCATCAGCCACTATGGAGGAACACAAGGAACATCTGGACTGAAGTGCTCAAACAGCTCGACGACTTCGAGCTGCAGGTTAATCTGGAAAAATGCACGCTGGGCGTCACGGAAATAGTTTTTCTGGGACATCTAATCACTCCAGAAGGTTTCAAGCCTAACCCAGAAAAGGTTAAGGCCATTCAAGATTTCCCGCGACCAGCGACCATAGAGGCACTGAGACGTTTTTTGGGGATGGTGAACAGCTACCGCCGTCTCATTCCACGAGCAGCAGAGACACAAAGGTCACTCCACGAACTCGTCACGGGCTGCAAAAAGAAGGACAAGCGCCCGGTTGTCTGGACAGAAGAGGCCATAGCAGCATTCGAGAAATGCAAAAACGACATCGCAAAGCTGACTTTCACCGCCTTCCCCAGCGATCAGGCAGAACTTCGCCTCATCACGGATGCATCGGACGCAGCAATGGGCGCGGCCCTCGAACAGAAAATAGGCGACTCATGGAGACCTTTGGCCTTTTTCTCACTAAAATTCAACGACGCACAAAGGAAATACGCCACGTACGACAGGGAGCTCACAGCGATTTACGAGGCTCTTAGGCATTTCCAGTACTACCTGGAAGGGGTCGTCTTTAAAATCTACACCGACCACAAGCCGTTGGTGTACGCCCTGCAGCAATGCCCGGAGAAGATGCCAGCCATTCGTGCTCGCAGACTCTCGTACATCTCTCAGTTCAACACGGAAATCCATTATCTCCCAGGACAGGAGAACGACGTGGCGGATGCCCTCTCAAGGATAGAGACCTTCGCTATCCCGGACAACTTCCATTGGGACGGACTCGACGACGAAGTCCAACAGGCAGGAACATCTGTCGAAGCTTTCAAGCTGCCAACACTCTTCACGGAAAAGCAGCTCAGCGCAGAGCAAGGCGAAGACGTACAACTTCGTGAGGTCATCCAGGATCCGGAGCACCCCTTGAAACTCCGCAAGCTCACCTGGGGCCCAGAGCATTCAGCATACTACTGCGACATCAGAGACGACGTCATCAGGCCCTACGTACCTCAGACTCTCAGGAGAGAAGTCTTTACCAACTTCCACACCTTCTCGCACCCAGGCGTCAAGGTTACGACGAAGCTAATAGCGCAGCAGTACGTTTGGCCTAACATGAGCAGAGACATCGCTTCTTGGTGCAAAACCTGCATCGCCTGCCAGCAAGCAAAGATAACAAAACACAACAAACTGGCACCAAAACAGTTTACGACGCCGGACGGACGTTTTGACCACGTCCACTTGGACATAGTGGGTCCGTTCCCCAGCTGTTTGGGCTTCTCACATGTCCTCACAATCATCGATCGCTACACCAGATGGCCTGAGGCCATCCCGATCGAGGACACGACAGCCGAATCGGTGGCGTACGCGTTTTTCAACAACTGGATCAGCCGTTACGGAGCTCCAACCACGATCACAACGGACCAGGGGAGGCAGTTTGAATCTAGACTTTTCGCGGAAATGCTGATCATCCTCGGCATCAATAGACACAGGACCTCGCCCTACCATCCAGCCGCCAACGGAATCGTGGAAAGACTCCACAGGGAAATCAAGACGGCTCTCACCTGTCATGTAAACAACAAGGACTGGGCACGTCAACTCCCAGCTGTCATGCTTGGGCTACGTACCAGAATCCGCATAGACACGGATGCCAGTCCGGCCGATCTGGTCTTTGGAAAATCACTGCGCATTCCCGGTGATTTTTCCCCATTCACGGGGGAGGAGCCGGACCTAAGGGCCTTCCACAGTGATCTTCGAGAGCATATGCTCCAGCTACGCCCGGTACCCGTCGAACACAAGACGGCAACGCAGCCATTCATACACACGGGATTGAAGGACTGCACACATGTCTGGATGAGGGAGAAACCCATCAGACCGGCGCTCACTCCACCATATATCGGACCGTTCAAAGTCATCAAACGCAACGTAGCCAATCGTACCTTTGAGATCGAAAAGGACGGAGCGAGGAAGATTGTTAACATTGAGAGAATCAAGCCAGCCTTTCTCCTACACGAGGAGCGGGAGGAGGCAAGGGACAACGCGCCAGGCGTGTCAAGGACGCCTCCGCCAAGCAACAACACGGCGGAGCCGCCACCAGCAATCGTGCCACCAGAGGACGATAACGCCAACGAAGATAACAATACGGAGCAGTACGACTTACAAGATTCGCTGCAAATCTTCGATGACACACCACTAGACAACGACATGACGCAACCACCCCCGCCGCCTCCAGCAGCTGTGGCTCCCCAACCCGCAAGGGCCTGGGCAGTCCCAGATGCAACGGCATCCCAGAAAAACGATCCTCCTCAACCCAACATCATAACTACACAAGCTGTAGTACATCCACCTCCAAAGCCTAAACGCACCAAACACCTTCCCAGCATTCTCCGCCGGAAAGGCAATATTAATGAGTTCCACTCTCGGGCGAAGGCTGGAGGGAAACGAGTGAGATTCTCATTTCGTTATTAAAAATTTTAACATTCTTTTCACAGCATGGAGAAAATCCGGAAAGCACGCGAGGAGCTTGCCGCCCGTCGTAACGCCGTTGACCACGAGGAAAACCGCGCGGAGTTCTTCAGCGTAGATTTCGCCCTGGAGCAATTCGAGCGATATTTGGACGCTCACGTCTCCCGCCGAGAGATAAAGCTCCTTCGGGCGCGTTTTCCTACGTCAACAAACCCCGCGACAATCCAGGAGGCGCACACTCCCGTTATTTTCGTGGGCGGGCAGCCGGTGCTGGACCTGTGGCTCAGGAATATCCGATACAAAGCATCGAAGCAGATGCTCAGGGAATCCCTTGAGTCACAGGACATAAACAACTTTGACGTGGTAAAGGTCTGCCACACCGCCAGCGGCACGACGGCACATGTGCGCTTTAACTCGTTCGCGGACGCGACCAACGTGCAAATATTGGCGTGTAAGCGACAACTCACCTTCACGGACAGGTTGGGCCGGGTTTCTTACATACGCACCGCACCGTCGCACGACCTGCACTCCACGGAGGCAGCAAAACAGGCACCAGGCACTCAAGCGGCTCACCGCTTCCGGAACTCCTGCGAGGCATACTACAATGCCCAGACGTGGTGGACTTGATCGCCGCCGCGCTATCATCCCGCGACATTATTAACTTGTACTCAGCATGTCACGATTGCCCGCAGCTTCGCGGACAACGAATCAGCCTTGACGCATCGAGCGCCAGATACGCGCGGGACAGCGGCGTAGCGTTATTGTTGCACGACGTCAGCAACTTCAATACCATCAACATGCGTTTCCACACGGTACCGCCGTGCGTGGACACGGACGTCGTGGCTAAAATCCTGGCGGCCAGGATCGACAAGCGCGTTATTCCGTTTCGCACCGCCAAGCTTCGCGAGCTGGATTTGTCGGGCGTGACCACGTCGCCGAAAATAGCTGACTTGATAGCACGCGGTCTGTCGATCAGAAAACTTACGCTGGGCAGTACACCCGGAGGCTGCGACGAACGCATCGATCTTACGCAGGTCGAAGTCTTGCGCTTCGTCAGAAATACCAACGCGAGCCTCAAGAGCCTTGCTCGGGCGCACCAAGGAGAGATAAGGGAGGTGGAGTTTATTAACTGCCACGAAGTCAGTATCGAGGGCCTAATTTCGTTCATGGCCAACAATGCCAACCTTCATTACTTGACTTTTATAGACTCTTTCGGCAAGCATCAACACACAGTTGAGCTTGCACAGGCAGTTTTCCACCCCTCGAGCAAGTTAAAGTATTTCAATTTTAGTTACTCCACTGGTCAGGGTTTCCGCCCTGACAGGATGCCAGCCCTCATTATTGACTGGAACAGGCAATTAAAGTCTTTAAACATGTCCAACAATCTTCACTTTAGGAATTATATGGACAGCATCCTGGAGAAAACCCCCAATTTGGAAAAATTGTACATCAAGGGGCTTGAATTCGATTTTGACCTGAACTTTGCGCACAACCCTCTCCTTCGTGCGCTCGAGATAGGCTACAACACAACGCTTATCGATTCACTTGCGACGCTGATCCCCCAGCCGGATCTGGTGAAGGAGATCTCGGTAACGGTGCAGAACAGCTGGGGCAAGAACCGTACACGAGCATTCCAGGTCAACGATATCGAACGTTTGGCTTTCGTCGTCGGGGCTTGCACCAGAGCACAGTTCCGATTTCTCCGGTGCAAGATCAACCAATCCGCTCGTATGGGGAATCTGTGTCGCAGCGAAAACCTCACGATCACCGTGAAGGACGACGAGATTGTCATCAGCAAGAGAGCACCGAGACGGAGGCACTAGGAAGGCTTTTCACGACACTCAGCCACTCGTGCCGCTGCACCGCCCTCTAGCTTGTTAGCTGCAACGGGGGTGCACACAGGGCCGACTGGCTGAAGTCACCCCTTTTCCATCAGTACCATCACCTCCTCCTCAGCCGGTCTCACTGCTCGCTCGCTAGACCAACATTAGAGTTAAGTACATTTTAGTCCGAAGAAACTTTACTGAGCAACGTCGACCAAATCGTCATACTAGTTAGATTCAGCGCTACAGAATCGCATATTCTATTTTTCTATTATTTAGATCTAAGCACAACATTGTATAAAATATGGAGTCAGACTCAGGAAGTCATTTGTTGTACAAAACGACTTACGTCGCATTAGATCTAAGTTACATACGAATAAACACTAGAATTAAAAACAAAAGCGACGAACCAAAAAACTGCGACAATTAGCATTAAGTTTCTACAGTCTAAGGACACAAGCGTACGCATCCGCAAAACCTGCAAAAATCTTTTCATCTGTACAGATACAGCGTTTAAACCTTGTAAAAACTTCTTTTTATGTATACACAAACATATTTTTTTGAAACATTGTAAAAATCTATCAAATGTACAAACAGAACAAGTATGCTATTCCCGCAATTTACACCAAACTTTGTAAAAATCAATCAATAATTTTTGTAATCTCATCAAAACTTGTATAGACCTCTCCAGACTTTTATAATCAATCAGGCAACATTTCTAGCTCTCGCTCGATTTTGTAAAACTTCTTAATTTGTAATCAGTCTTCGTATTCGCCTCGCGAAATTTAAAAAATGCAAGCATTTTCTCCCTTTTGGGGGGAGTACT
>JACCIB010001826.1:0-18903 GCA_018906965.1 Philotrypesis tridentata | reverse complement strand
TTCTTTCTTCATTCCGCCTAGGTATAATACATTCTTCGTTATTATGCAGACAATTATTATCGTGCGAGACTTTACTTTAACAATCACCTTTCACGTATAAAGCGAACAAGCAAGTTCCGTAAACGCATGGCACACTAGCCGCTTCTTCGAGACTCCAATCGTCCGGAACTTCCCAATATAGATATTTGTCAGAAGCGATCATGTTCCCTATACAACAATCAGTTTGTAGACCCATTATTCGTTTGCCTGACATATCGATGCCACTGAACTCGAAACCTAATGCTGGGCATTCCTGGTATTGTCTGGAATTCCCTTCAAGAGTCAGCTTAGCAGTGGACATCATAACATCTCTGCAAGTTAAAGTAATTTTATCATTATCCGATAAATATCGAAGAACCTTTAAGCAAAGAAAAATTTACTTGAAATTGATTGAACTGTAACATATGCGAACTAAGTTGCTACTTTCATCATTTAGACGAATTGGTCCTTCCAGCCACTTGAGCGAATTTAGATCTCCACGAACCGTTTGGCGCAGCAAGGTGTGCTCAACAGGTTCAACCTCCAGTGGTGGAAGAGGTAAATGTCTATAAGAACCCCAGATAGAATTCTCGCGCAAAACAGATACCGCCAAATCCTTTTGCAACTGCTTGGCGTACAAAGGATGTCGTACGGAGAATTCAGGAGCCTTGGGATCTTGAATAAGAATACCGCGGACAATTTCACCGCCTGGTTCCTGCCTCAGGCAGTTAATTAGACCCATCAAACCTAAAAGAATACGTTATAAATTAAGTCATTGAGATATCACTGCTCGTTAATAGTCGCTTATGAAAAACGAATATACCATTGTCAAAGTCTCCTTGGCCGACGAAAATAATTTGAGTGTCAGTGGCGCTTTCTTTTTCCAATTCTGCTGACATGGTTTCACGCATTTTGACAACCCAATCGAATTCATCGTTGTTAACTTTTATAATCAAAGCTCTCCCCCTCTGTTTGACTTGCTTTTTCAAGAGTACAAACAGCTCACTTCCAGATTGCTTCTCTAAGATAACGTGAAATCCTTTAGATTGAGCAGCCTGATGGATGTCATTTGCATCGTCAACGTCTTCCCGAGATATTAGGAATCCATCCTGTCTCACTTCTCCAAGTAATTGAGCCAAATTTTTTGAGCGGTCGCTCGACAGCAATCGGTGACCAACTGCAAGAAGTGCAGTGCCGTCCCCAGCGAGCTTCTTTGGATCAACCAATTGCACATTCGATGGCAGCGATTCATCTGTGGTCTTGAGACTTGCACTGACGATGCTTAAGTCAGCTTGAACTAAAGGTAAATCACCAAGTGCTTCGGAGAGCCAAGGAGACAGAAGCTTGTCTAATGGAACTTCGTCCGTCTCATCGATGATCTCGACGGTTCTGATCCTTACACCCTGCTGGTTTTCGAAAGCAATATGAGTGGACATTCTCGCGATTTCACGAATAGTCGCTTCGGCTCTGTCGGTGAACGGAACGAATTTGTATTCCTCGAGAACGGGATCACCAGCCGGTTTCTTACGTGATATTACGGTAGCATCTAAGCCTCGAATTTGTACACCACCGCATACTATGGCATCATGAAGTTTATTATAATAAACGGGAAAATCTGAAACAAGTACTCTTTGTGTGGATACCTATTTTCATGGGCATTATTTTTTTCAAGACTATAATGTTAGATAAATACCTTTACTCATTGTACCGAATTCCAGCTGACCAATTTGAGCAGGACCATCAATGATCATCTTTTTAATGAAAGTGGGCACATACAGACTCCGTGTATCCATACTCAATATCTTAAATTGCAGCATATTGTCCATAAAGGCTATCCAGTTGTTCAACCAAACAATACTACCTGTCGAACCATCATTTTTTGCGTTCAGTATACTGCGGAAAATACCGTGATATTGATAGCCTCGAAGTCTCAACTCCTTGTAAACATCCTTTGTGGACATTACTTCCTCATTATTGTCCAAAGGTATATATACCTGTACCTTTTCGGCATCGGGATTTTTAGTTATACGTATTTGTCCGGTGACGACTGCCGCGCCACCCTCGACAACCTCAAAATTTCCGGTTCCTAATGATTCCATTATGTAGGATACAAAGTATATTTAAAATAAAAGTAGACAAATAAAATAAAAGTTATGCAACTACCTCGATGAATCATTACTGTAAACTGAACCTCTTTGTCTGGGACAAGATTTGTGGGCCCTGACAAACTTAACGTTTTTCAAAACTACAAGACATTTCTGTGTAGAAATAAAGACCCAATGCTTCCGACTGAAAGTCTCCACCAGATAAAGGTAGCCGTGGCAGGGTACAGGATTCGTCCATCGCTCAAGTGACCGTGCCAAGAATTCATATTCAGAGCAGCTTCAGCAGCTATCAATGAAATTTTAACTATCCGTATCACCTGATGAAGCTCGGTTGTCTTATCGAATGAAGTGACGTACCCATCGTCCAGAATGTTTCCCACTTTATTTGTGGTGAGATCATTCGTGTCGAGGCGGCTTACGGGATACTCGAGACCGGTGGATATAAAAGAAGGCTAATCCAAAAATACATTGATAACATCCCCATACATTAATGAATGTGTTCTAAATTACAATAATAAACACTATGAAACATTGAAGTCAGTACCTAGTCGTGGTTGAAGACCTACGTTATACATCTTTCCGAGTGCTTGCAGAAGTACCAGAACGCTGTCTTTATGGCCACGTTGTGTCAGAGCTATGTTAACCACCGAAGGAGGCAGGGAACGCCGTAGAATAGCCTGAAGTAAACCGTGAGGAGCTATTTCTATGGTGATTGCATCCTTGGGTATGGAAGCCGATGCCTTCTTCGAACAAGACAGGACTGAGTTTGATTATTGGTATGGTAATTCAGCTGATGAGTATCTGGCCTCTGGTGTATTCCATTTATCGAACGGCACCGAGGTGCTCACCCCCTTTGAACTGCGCAGTTTTGGATTGGGAAGTATTTTTTCAAAAGTGATAGTAATTTTGGTCCGGCTGAAGCGATGTAGCTGCTGTGATACGGAATATTGCTGCAAGGGACTTCTTTCACGAAAATGTTCTTTGCCTGCGTGAAAATACAAATAATTTTAACATTCCGACTCGAAGACGACCTGCATCGCCAAAATAGTCTCATCATCTCAAATCTACCTGGAATTCAGCTATGAAAGCTTTCATGGATTTTGAGGGTCCGCTGATCGTCGAACTGTCGGAAGAAATTGTGACAAGCGACTTCGATGTCCGGTGGACAGAGATTTATAATGTCTTTGTAGCCAAGACCTACGGCTGCCATGGAACCGTGTATAAACGTTGTTTCAATGGATGCCAGACCTCGTGCGTAAGCTGACAATACCATTTCTTCGACGGTACAACAGCCGTCAGCGTAAGCACAACCCAACTCTCCGACTGAGTGGCCAATTATGTTTGTCGGGTTCAATACCCAACGATCTCAGAATGTCAACTAAGCCTATCTGTAAAAATACATTTTCAATATTAGAAGAGTTATAGGGAATATTTTTTCTTTTCAATGCGCAGAGGATTTTTACTTGAACTGATGCTATCCCAACAACGAATGCATTATATTATCAAAAGCAGTTTTCTCTCTGTTCGTGATTATTTTAACAATATCCATGCCGTAAGGTTTTAAAACAGCATCGCATTTCTTTATGGCCGCAGCAAAGATTGGTATACGTAGCAAGGCCTCTCCTAAACATTTGGCAACAACGTAAACAATTAAATCGTTTCAATGGAGTACTAAAAAAAGTAATTTATCAAAAAAGAAAAAAAATACCCATTCCAGGCCATTGAGATCCCATTCCCGCGAAAACGAACCATACTGGTCTTTTAGTACCGGTAGCTTCTTGGATTTCTCTAATGGGAGCCTCAATCTTTCCATTTGATGCTCCTGATGATAAAATGGTGTATCCTCTGTTGATGTGACCGTTTATGTTATCCACGTGAATGTCATGCAACAATTTTATGAACTCAACATCTACTGGTCTGCTTTCAACCTGGATACGTCAACGAAAAACGACACTTAGCGTTTGTCGCGTGATGTGTTTGAAAAATGTATAATAACTCACATCTTTTAATATGCAATCGACAGCTTCGTGTGATCGACCAGAAGCGACTACCAATCGAGGCAGATCATCCTGAGGTGCGCCTTTATTGACTTTTTCTTTGGGGTTCGATTTAAGAAGAACGTGAACATTTGCACCTCCAAAACCAAATGAATTTATACCAGCATATCCACCTTTCCAGGGGGTATTATCGGAAGTAACTTTGATCCTTTCTTCGAAAATTGTTTTAACTTCTTCACGATTTTGCGTAAAGTTTAAGTGCGCTGGAATGACGCCGTTCTCCATTGCCAAAAGAACCTACGCACAGAAACATTTCAGTTTTATTCAATGGCAAAGATGAAACCCTAGTAGAATTCAATCTATTTCTTGGCTAGTACTAGTTATAAACAGACTATTAAATCGTTTCAATGCTATTTGTTAGTCTGTAAATGGCTAAGAATGGCTAGAAATTAGATTGATTTCTACCAGGGAAGGCTTTGCAAAAGTCGAAATATTCGAATAAAAGATTAGATTCTTATTCACAGTACTGCGATACGTACTTTAGCCACGGAAACCAATCCGGAAGCTGGTTCGGAATGTCCAAGGTTCGTTTTGACGGATCCGACAAGTAGCTTGTTGTCTTTGGTCCTACCCCTGCCTAAGACTCTATCTATGGCTTTGATCTCCTCGGGATCGCCAACCCTCGTACCGGTTCCATGAGCCTCGACGTAACTAACGTCCAAAGTTGGAATACCGCACTCAAGGTAAAACTCCTCCAAGAGAAGGCTCTGCACGTGACTCGAGGGAAATGTGATGCCTTGCTCCTTGTAACCGTCGCAGTTGGTTTTGGCATGAACGCAAGTCGCGTACACGCGCCTTGCGTCTTTGGACTTCTGTAGGAAGATCGCAGAGATCGCCTCGCTTCTCACGTAGCCGTTGGCAGACTCGTCGAACGTTTTACAACGACCGTCAGTGGAGAGTACCCCTTTAAAGATTTTTCTTTTAAATACGTGTCGTCGAAGTGGTTTAACAATAGAAATTTTTTAGCCTTTTGTGCATCCTTCCGCACGGGAAGATCGATAAATTCATAATGTAAATTATGTAAAAAAATAGTAAGCGTGTAAACTTTTCAGTCGTACAGGAATGGATTTATTGATTTTTGCGTCTTTTACATGTTTGAAGTATTGTATTAGACGTAGCAAAAATCTCATGACTGTAAATTGATGTTTTTATCAATCTACACTTGCATCATCATCATTCTAAATCATCATCATCATTATCATTTCCTAAATTTGAATTTAATTAATTTTAAACTGAATTCGATTTCGGAGTGAAAGCAAGGAAAACAACCAGACTGTATAAGTTTGCCTTACCCAATTTAAAGAACTGCATAGCAACGATGGGGTGAAGGCAAAGGTTCGCTCCTCCGACTATGGCAGCATCACACTCGCCACCTCGAATTGCTCTGTAAGCGTGTTCGAAGGCCGTGAGGCTAGAAACTGCAAGCCGTGTCAATTGCATAGCTTGGTCCAGTAACACCCAACCAGTAGGATATTCGATTAGCCAGCATAGTGCGGGCGCAACCGATGATACCAAATCCGTTGACCTATAATCACAATGATGTCATGGGATTCAAGGACTGCTCTTCAATTTTAAATTAATTATGCTCCGCGAGAATTTTTTGTGGTAACTGAACGATACCTGGAGTTGGTCGTACATCCAAGACTTTTCAGATTCGGAGAACGAAGCGCCGATAAATACACCGGTTCTTGTGTTGTGCAGCATTTTTGGATTGACGCCAGCGTCGATTATGGCTTCGTACGCGCACTCCAACAATATGCGGCACGAAGGATCCATAATGTGAGCTTGTTTATAATGAACGCCGAAGAAGAGAGCATCGAACTTCTCGATATTATGTAGCTTTCCCACGCGCTTGGGATATCGGGATGCTCTACGACAAAATGACCATTTAAAATTTATCAATGATATTGCCTTTGGCAGCTGAAGCGTTGATCGAAGATGTGTTGGGATAATTATTGCGTAAGGAACATTATCTGCATCGTGCACGTAATAATGAGCTATATTACAACGCCGATTATTTTCCTCGACAAAATTATTTTTATAGCACTGTGTGACCTAAAACCGCACTTAAGTCACGCTTATCCGTGACCTAAGTAGTCGATTATTTCACTGTGAATATCACACTTGCTATGCTCGTGCGCTAACTGCACTAACTAATATCGACTACTTATATCACGAATAATTGTGACTGCGGATTTAGGTAAGCTGTGCTATAAAATTCTATACGATACTGGTGATCTAAGTGACCCATATCCCAATTAACTGAATTAACAATATTTACTATTCCCATAACTAATATAACCAACTATCAACCGTTCAAATTATTAATTTATTTTTTTAAACTGAATTGTTATAAACATTTTTTGCAACTACTTTGTCGTTGACAATGTCGTTGACAATATTTTTTTGGGTTTTAAAAATAATTTATTGAGTCGGCAAGTGGACAAGAATTACGAAGATTATTCTTTAAGTAAGATCTGCAGTATTCCAAATACAAGAAAGAATGTTTTGTTATGTTAAAATTATCGCTTCCAAGCACAGGTTCTAAAAAATTATGTGTTTGTGTGGCAGAAAAAATAAAATGGTACTCATTTTGCTATTATCAACGACAAAGTAGTTGCAAAAATGTTTTTATACAAATTCAGTTTAAAAAAATGAATTAATAATTTCAGTTTTTGATAATTGATTTATTATTTATGGGAATAGTAAATATTGTTAATTCAATTAATTGGGAAACTTCTTTTATTTTTAAGGTCATCGCAATATTGTGCTTTTACACTCGGAGCTGTCAACTAAGTGCGCGGATTTTACTCTCGAGATAATTGCGTTTCTATGGGTTTTAATTAAAAAAACTATAATAACTAAAGTATAAAATGGTTTATAATTGTGTAAGGAATGATATTTGGTAACGTTTTTGGATTGTTATTTAATTGTATTACAAAAAAGGCGTTATAAACAAATTAAAACAGCATTTTCGGGAAACTTTAACAGGTTTCTTTATTATAAAATAAAGCCTAAGCTTTAAAACAAGCGGTCGCACGTCTCAATCTGTTTAGTAGGAGCAAAAATACAATGAAATTAGTCAGCGAAATAGCAGAAAACGTAAATTATTAGCACTGAATTTGTTATAATGTCGGTAAAAACTTAATCTTTTTCAAAAATTCAAAATAATTTAGTTCAGTATGAAAAACGACATCTTTTAAAGCTTTTAAAATGATATTATTAAAAATAATAACAATTTTAGAGCTAATTAAACATTTAATGTGTTAACAACAATTAACCCGACCATTTCGAGACTTGGAGACCAAAATTTTTGGAATCAGGAGATCAAAATACATAAAAATAAGTTCTTTCCAGAACTGGCACTCTGATTGGCCACGGGACCTTACCTAGTTCCTAGACTATTTATACCGTTTTGTTGCTAACGGTCACAATGTATTTTGTGCACACTTGCGAAAGTAACTGTTTTTTTTTTTAATAGTGCATTCGAAAGTTGTACAATACAATTGTTTCTTGTCACAGTACGTACCCAAGTTCCAACGGCGCTTGTCATCAGTAACCATGTCTCTCTTGTTTATAAGATTTTCGAATAATTCATCTGTATTGTTTGATTCTGGAAAGCGCCCGGAGAGGCCACTGATGACAATCTCCTCTTCTGGAGGAACCTTTGCTAACTTGACAGGATGAGCCTCTATCGGCATTTTCTCTGAATCCACAGTCATTCTTTACGCAGTGAAATAACTAACACGACTGCGCAAACGGTTTATTTATGGTCTTTTATACGTAAGGAGATATTTGAATCTATTAATTATGCAATCTGCAGGTGAAATGTTAGCAAATCATTTCCTCGCTTCTGTCTGATCGAGGCGATTATTTTGAAAACTACAACCGTTCTAGAAATAGGCCATATGTCTGGCTCTTTAATTCAGAAAATGATATTTTTTTATGGATTTAAATACATAGTATTTAAATTTTATAAAATAATATAAAATAAATAATATTTGAATTGTATAAAATAATATTAATTTCAAGTATATTAAATTATTATTATTAAGTCATATTTACTATTAAGTCTATTAAAAAAGCAAGTAAATAAATTTGTTTTTTAAATGCATTTTTAAATTTATAAAATTTTAGCTTATAAAATGTTGTATTACTGTTTATTCGTATCATATGTTAATTTTGATTTAACACGCACAATGTTATGTAATACAATTCATTGATACTCTATACTTTAGCGTCACTTAATATTATTAAAATTAAAATAAATAAATAAATGAAATTAATATTAAAATAGGAATATCATAATCACGCAGCTACCTTGCGAAACGCATGTGAAAGTTATGTAATTATTTTAAAAACTCATGTGATAACTCTATGAAAAACTCGTAGGATTCATATAAATATTACATAATTTCTATGCATAAAATTGTTTATTTTTATAAATAATTTCAGATGTCAATGTAACATACTGAAAGTATTTATTAGATACTTGGATTCTGCTGAAAAGGCATATCATAATTCATAGTTCCTATGAGAGTACCATGTAGAAACTACGTGGAGCTTCGGCTTAAAATTCCTTGGCAATAAAAATAGTCTCTTACTAAAACTACGGAAAAGATTAAAAAAAGTGTAAATTTGTTATGGACATGCGGTACAAAGAAATAAAGTATTTTCTTGAAAGCATCTCCATACGCTTGTAGAACTATTTTCCAGAATTATCTACTGAAAGCATATCGTAGAAAGTCGAATATTTCGCTAAAATGATCCGATTTTTTAAATTTAAATTTTCCTATTGTACATCAGTATTAACGAAACTCCAGTATTCAAATACTCAGAACCTTGAATGGGAACAATCGTTGATTAGAATTATGCGTACGCCTATATGAAAATTTATCAGTTTATTCAATTCGATGTGCGAAAGTGTTGGCATCGACTTCCTAAAACTTTGATAAAATGCTATATATTGCTTTTTTGTTTGAGATCAATCACTCTATAAAAAGGAGATAGCGATTTTATATCGAATAGAGCCAATTCAGAACGTTATACAAAAATTTCATTGGTCGATAGTGTAGAACGATGAGGTGACGAATTCGTTTTTTGGCTATTGTTTTTAACGTCAAGGAAAAAATAATCTACGCGCGCGGTACGCGCGCTTGGACAATTTCTCTAGTATAGTATATTTTGCATCACGGGAGTAGATAAAGAATGCATCAATTCGTATATTTATCACCCTCGCACTCGGCTCGGACAATAATTGTATCTGCTTTGAGAAACTCTTTATTTTTATTCCCGAGGTGTACTATTCAAAAAGGGGATCTAATAGCCACTGATGACCCGTCACTAACGGTACAATAAAAAAAGTGCTGAGATCTAATAAATGTAAGGAATGATGCAAATCTAAGAGATACTTGCCCTTCATCTCGGTATTACCTACGGGCATACACAGTTTGAAATCAAATTATTCAGGCATTGGGGAGAAAAATACGAACGAAAATCAATAGCAATCAGCAGAAGCAGTTACGTCAGGTTACGGCTACTGATTTTCTTTTCCATTTTTCTCTACTGTGTCTGAATATTTTGATTCCAAACTGCGTATGCCGATAGGTAATACCGAGACAAAGGGCAAATATCTCTTGGATTTGCGTGATTTATTATATTTATTGTATCTAAGTACTTTTTTATCGTACCGTTAGTGACTGGTCATTAGTGGCTTTCGTATCCCGTTAAATTATCGAAAAAGTGCGCATATGTATGAAGATTACTGTCGTAGTATTTTTCCTGTTTTTATTATTAGAATTATAAAGATGTACAAATACAAAATATTTAACATTTTATAACACTGAGTGGCATAAACCCGCACTTATGACGGCTATCGGTGGCACAAGTAATCCATTATGGCACCGTGTTTATCGCACTCGTTAAGCTCGTGCGCTAAACTTACAATACTAGAATTGACTGCATAATGACGCAGACAGCCGTGACAGCGGATTTATGCTATAGTCAGCTAGAAAAAATCGTACGATTCTCCTGTTCTAAGTTGTTCTTCATGCGCTTTGCACTTATACAAGTCGTGCTGTAAAGTACGACTTAGGCCACTAGTATCGCAATGAACTATTAGTTTATTTTGATTTGTTGCATCGTTTCCACAGATAATATGGAAATAATATACCAGTTTTTGATTTTGAATATTAAATAAAGAATACACAAATCTCTTGTGAAGTTTGATCCATTGCTTGTAGACCTTATCAAACCAATAGTAATCATTATTAAAGTATTTTTGGTGCGAAATTAATATCAAGATAAAGAAACTGATTCCTCGTATCAGTCTTGTAAACATTCGATTGACGCGAGGAGTTCGGTTTTTTCCTTTTGACATTAACGCTTTTGCACTAAAAATGCTTTAATAATTGTTAGGATTGCCTTGAAAAGGTTCATAAACAGTGGGTGAAATGTCGAAAGAACTTTGAATAATATATTCCGCTTTAACATGGAAAGCGATATGCTTAAATTACTCCAAAAATACTTTGATTTATTTTTTGAAGTCATATTTCTTATTATCACTCTTTTGTCACTTTTTTGGGGATTGATCATATATTTATAACTGAAACTAAAAATTTTGCACTGTTGGTATTATTCAGTATTAAAATGTAACCTTTGAATAAATTAGCGATCATTATATCTTCTCCAATTGCGATAATTAAATTACAATACGTTCTTGAACCACACTGTTGCAAGAGCACACGCAATACCTACATTTCAAGGCCATCGGTTATAAAGGTAAATAAATTTAACATAATACTTGTTACCAATTATTTGGTACATAAAGTTTTCTTCAAACTAAATTGTTCTATTTATACATTTTTACAAGAGAATAGTCTAAGAAGATTAAAAATGAATGTGTTTGTTGATTTTAAGTTTGCGAAGCCTGTAGAAACTCTTGCTTGCTTGCGAAGCCTGTAGAAAGCCTGTAGAAAATCTCAATCAGGACATAAATAAGGAAACGCTGACAGCTTGTAGACCAATAAAGTTAATTTGCATAACCCAGAAAAAATTTTACAATAAATTCGAAATAAAAACTATATACAAATTATTAAGTATATATTTACAGAGGTTTTGGAGGCTGGATTAAAAGATTTCGCTATATTGCGGTAGGAGTGAACCTTTCTTATTACCAGAGTGGAATGATTAGGGTGGAAAGAGAGGGGGTTACTATTATGAATTTTTGTTTCATTCATTTTTGAAACTGCTTTTATTTCCATTATTTGAAAATGACAAAAGACTTATAATGTGCATATCCATCCTATTTCGGAACCAACTCACACGAGCAAGTAGCAAAATTTTTTATTGAAGGCACATCTACCAGACCTGATTTTTCTCGTACCTTAGGTCATTCTGAAAGAGAAAAACCTCGCGTACATGGCCGATCGAAGGGTATACTTTTTTCCGGAGCAAAAAGGACTCGAAAAAACGAGAAATAATTTACAAAAAAAGAATTTATAGATTTTTTTCTCGAAAACTATGGACTTTTATAAAAATGTTATTACAACAAATATGTCTTGAAATGCATCAAAGAATGCACTCAAATTTTTGCAGATTGATCCGACACAATTATTAATTTTTCAAAAATTAAAAAAAATCGGAATTTTGAAAATCGTCATTTAAAAATCTGAAAAAATTTCAGAGTATTCATTGATGAATTTTAAGTCATTATTTTTCTAATGAAATATTTTTAAAAGTCCATAGTTTTCGAAAAAAAAATCTATTAATTCAAGTTTTTTAATTATTTCTCGTTTTTCAAGTCGTTTTTGCTCCGAAAAAAAGTATACCCTTCGATCGGCCATGTACGCGAGGTTTTTATCTTTCAGAATGACCTAAGGAACGAGAAAAATCAGGTCTGGTAGATGTGCCTTCAATAAAAAATTTTGCGACTTGCTCGTGCGAGTTGTTTCCGAAATAGGATGGATATGCACATATATCTACGTAAATATTGCAATTACCAAACGTTTTAAAATGTACATACATTATACGTGTACGACGAAATTTGGAATTCGTATACTCTTCTCTTATTCTAGATATGAAAAACCAGGAAAAGTATTTCAATAAAGGTAAATAAGAAGGCGTAGTTTGTATGCGTGAAAAAAAAACAAAAATATTTAGATAAAAAGACAGAATAAAACATGTTTATCATTGCTTTATTATACTAAAAATAATTATATTCAATATATACTAATTACGTCAATATAATTATATTCACATGTACAAATTGTGCAACGTGCAATTCGACATTTATCAGTTTATTAGAGGTAGGTAACGCTTAATTCATCCTATCAACAACATCAAAACAATAAATATAACCGATTCGTTTACGAAGCTACTGCGTGAGCTGTTGTTATCGAACACTCGATCAATATATTATATACGCGATAATTTTCGCCTCATTCGCTTGCTTAGCGCAAATCAAGCCGTAAGACCTATTCTGGTCTCGCGCGCGCGCGCGCAATATATTCAAATGACGATCGAATAATACGACGCTCGAACGCAGGTAACAAATATATTTACGCTTAATCCTATACACAAGCCATGACACGTTAATTCGCGTCAATCGTAATCCGAATTATCGGCCGTGTAACGAGAGCGTCTGAAGTAAGGATTGCGCTGCCTGAGTTGCGTCTCCTGGCGATATCTGAACAGAGGTCGGAAGACTATGTCCTCAGCGACGTCCAAGTCGTCTGTCGAATCGCGAACTAAATTCTCTTTCCTACTCTTTTGCATAATCGAAGCTTCGTTCGCGTAACGAGCCCCGGCAGCGATGCTGACCTGGAACGCAGGCGACAGATCTCAACATCTCTCGTATTTACTCCTAAAAATATGGGTTCACAACGTTCGTTACACACATTGCAGGCGTTCATTTTTAATCTGCGTGGTATGTTACAGAATTACGCGTGCAGTATATATACATTTTGCGCTATGATATCTCGGAAGTATTAAAATTGTGCGGGGAAATCGGTAATTTTACTTCGGTGTGAGCTCACCTCGCCGGAGTGACGATCGGTACTGTTGGAAGCACTGTCGTCTGCGACGGATCTTTTCGATTTCGGACTATCGGTACTCGAGGTCATTTCCATCGTAGTTTCCTCCGTGCTATCGGATTCACTGCCGTCTTCGTCGGAGTCGATCGATCTCTTGCCGATATCGGTACTGCTTTCGTCCATGTCGTCTCCAGAATCGGTAGACCTTCGTGCAACTTGAGTCGTTGAGTTGCCTTCGTCCTTTTTTGCACTGCGCTCCGAGCTTGCCGATTCGCTGTCCTCGTCCTCCTCAGACTCTACCGATCTCTTCTCCAAATCAGCGTCATCCGATCGACTGCCGTCCTCGTCTTGGTCCGTACTTTCGGAGTAACTGCTATCGTTGTCCTCATCGCCGTCTTCGTCATCGTTGTCATCATCATCATCATCATCATCATCGGCAGATCGTCTCTTGCGATCGTGACTCGACTCTTGAGTTACCGATTCATCTGCCGGCGGCAGCGATTTCGATAAGAGGTCGACGATGGAATGCTTAGGAAGGCTAAAGTTCTGCACCGCGCGTGGGAGAGGGACTTCCTCGGTAGCCATTCCATCCGAGAGATTGAAGCCCGAAACGATTTCCAGGAGCTTTCCGGGCTCCAGTACCGAATCATTTTTCGTAGCACCGGGAAGCGACGAGGCTGGGATCGCGATTCCCTGGCTTGCCTGAAAAAAGAATGTAAGATCGTTCACCCTGTGGATACCGATGTTCGGTGGGTGGAAGAGAAATGCGCTTACTGTGCCATTGCCGTCGGTATCGTTGACCAATTGCGACAGGCTGTACTCGTTGACCTCGGCCACTTGGGCAGCTACTGGCTTTCCATCCGTGACATTGGTGCCGTTACTCTCTGGAACAGCGTGAATTTCCTGGCTGTGCGCTATCACCTGCGGCGAGATGAGGAATATCGTAATATAAGTATTTAGCAAATTGAAAAATAGCAACGAGGATCGTTAAATCGAAATGTTGAAAGAGCAAGATATAGTGGCTCTGGTCAGTGTATAATTAATTACCATTTTATGAAATTGTGATACATGTATTTAAGGTGGCTCTTCACAGAATCTTTTTTTTCTACTTGTTTCTTTATACATTTTGTAACATGAAAGTCTAGATTGTTATTTAAAAAAAATGGTTTTCTGTAAATTTCGAGCACATTTCATTACCTTTGTGCGTTTAAGTTATGATAAAAGCAATTAACTTTTTTCATCAAATCACAAGTCTCTAAAACAGCGTTTTTGCAATTATACTCTAAAGCAAACAACAATTTTCAGTTTAAACCGATTATGCCGTGTTTTGGAACAAAGATAAGTTCAGCATTTAAAGCAAACCGATTTTTTGATTTTTGGGTGAAATTTCAAGAGGAAATCCACCTTACAACTACCTGCCCAATAAATTGACATTTTCAATAAACACACCAATAATTATTATATACCGGAGATCTTGCGGTTACATAATCATCTGTACTGTGGCGCGAAATTCGTATTTTTCCAAATTGACTTTCTTCCCCCGAATTCTGATAATAAACTATCAATTTTCCAACTTACGTATATACCTAGAATATATATTAGCAAAAAGAAAGATCCGTACCAAATTTGGAGCGTTCACGGGAAAGAGCAGCAGGTCTTTCCTGACGACGACTTCGGAAACCGTACCGTTTTCCAAGGCAGCTTTAACGTTGGAGTCGACACTGGGATCTTCCAGTCCCAGCGTTCTCGTCTCGTTACGTCCCGTCAACTCGTCGCAGCCCACCAGAGCCACCGAGATCACGCCCAGCAACAGGAGTGCACGCCTCACCTGCAATTCCACGAGAAACGACGCGATTATTAGTCCTGCAAATATTCGAAAAATCCTGATGTGTAACGCATGCCGTGGAAAAAAATAATATTCCGTATACAAATATCGACTTGAATCGACAATCTCAACAAATCGGCAAATATATGGGGAATTCTGCCAAAATATTCAGATAATTGGTTGGAAAATTAAAAAAATTAAATTACATGCTACACCTCTGCGGACAGCGTTTTTTTTCTTCTATAGGACACGCAGACTACGAGAAAAATAGCGTTCCCACGAAACCGCTCGTGTGACACTGTTTTTTTTTAACAATTTTGATTTTTAACAATGAAATTTAAAGAGTAAATAACGATTTCTTTGCACGTTGCATGGTTCTCGAGAACCTAAATGTTTCTCACGTATAATCGTCATTTAGAAGGTGAAGAGAGCTTCAACTTAAGCTATAGAACATTCGAATCGTATTGTTACATTGGCAGTTATTGGCACTTGAACAATTTTATTAATTTTTCTAAAATCGTTATCTTGCAAAATCGAAAAATTGCTTGACATGAAAAAATTCAGGTGTATTCTTTGGCCAATTTTAAGAATTTTTTATTGTTACCAATATTTCTAGAAAATGTATAGTTTTTCAATTAAAAATATATCAATCTTTTCACGAAAAAGTTGCATTTGAAACACCAATTTCTACGATTAAATATCAATAACTCACAATGTAACAATCGATTTTTAATGTTCTATAGCTTAAATTGAAGCTTTCATGCCCTACTAAACAACAATTATATGTAAGAAACATTTAGCTTCAAAATCAAAATTGTTAAAAAAAACAGTATCGCACGACCGTTTTCATGAGAACGCTATTTTTTTCGTGTTCTGTGTGTCCTATAGAAGAAAAAAACGCTGTCCTAGAGGTGTAACACGAATTTTTTTTTTTAAATTTTCCAACCAATTATCTGAATATTTTTGGCGGAATTCCCCATATACGTATATATAAAATGCACACAAACCAACGTCGGGTCGTGTATGCACCGTATACTCACTCGGTCGAAATTCCTCATCTTATGTGGGACGCGCCAAGGGCCTTTCAACCAGTTTCCGTATGTATCGAGGCGAAAAGCTCCTCTCTCGCGCACCGCTGGAAAAGGCAGAAATCTCTGTGCTCGGCGATAACGGTGAGCCGTGAGTTTTTATATTGGACGAGCGCCGCGTTAGCACTTCGCCGCTAAGAGACCGCCGCGAGCGGCGGATAGAATTTATCTAGATATTCGCCTCTCGGCGGAAAAGGTGCGGATTAACGAATATGCTTCTATATATAAGCTTCCGATCCGACGGTTGATCTTTTCGTTAATTTTATGTACAATATACATATAGGTTCCTCGGAATTCTTTTTGTCCCCACGCTTAAGTCCACAGTGACGAAATTTTTCCTTCCGACATTATATCGCGCGTGGCGGGGGAGAGAAAAAAAAGGTTCTAATCCATTAGACCCTCGTGATGAGCGAACTTGTCATCGAGCGATATAACCGGTGGACGCCAGATCGAAATGCGTCAGGCGCGTATATATGAGTATGTCCAGGTAATTTTGGAAACAACTCGGATGGAAAAGTTGAAAATTTTTTTTTGAAGGCACACCTACCAGACCTGGTTTTTCTCGTTCCTTAGGTCATTCTAAAAGAGGAAAAATTTGCGTGCACGGAAAATCTTGGGGTATATTTTTTTCTGGAACATAAACTACTCTAAAAAACGAGAAATAATTAAAAAAAAGAATTCATAGATTTTTTTCTCGAAAACTATGGTCTTCTATAAAAATTTCATTTGAACAAAAATGTCTTAGAATTGATGAAAGAATGCTCTGAAATTTTTTCAGATCGATCCGATACAATTTTTGATTTTTCGAAAATTCAAAAAATCGAAATTTCGAACAACGTCCTTAAAAAATCTGAAAAAATTTCAGAGCATTCTTTGTTGAATTTTAAGATATTTTTGATCTAATGAAATATTTTTAAAAGTCCATAGTTTTCGAGAAAAAAAATCCGTGATTTCTTGTTTTTTAATTCTTTCTCGTTCTTCGAGTCGTTTTTGCTCAGGAAAAAAATGTATCCTAAAATTTTCCGTGCACACGAATTTTTCCTCTTTCAGAATGACCTAAAGAACGAGAAAAACCAGGTCTAGTAGGTATGGCTTCAAAAAAAAATTTGCAACTTTTCCGTCCGAGTTGTTTCCGAAATTATCTGGACATACTCATATACACGGCGCACTTGCCAAACGATCGGAAATTCACATTCGGACGGATCGGGTGTAATGCGATATTTTTAAAAGCTTCGCAAAGTTCATGTGTCGGTGATCGCATTCACCGCAATAGCAACAAAATCATTGGCACGTCTCTCGAGACAGAGAGATGAGAGAGAAGTGTAATATAGGCGCGGCAAAGAAAAAAAAAGGTACAAGTGGAAAAAGACACACACGCCGGAGCGAACTTCGAGGAATCCTACCCGCTTGTTATGCGGTTATCGCTCAATTTACCGCCGGTTAACGGCAATTAGCGGGTACCATAGTCGCTCCTCCGGTACCGCGAAGCCTCTATATATAAATCGTTCTGCGCAGTTCGTCCGCCTCTCGAGAAACCGACGTGCATCACACCCGGGGATCTGTCGCTCCTAGACTCTTCCGATGTAGTACTTACATCGAAATCGCGTATAGAATTTTCATAAACAACGCTGTATAGATTTTAGTATAGACACCTCGAAAGGGCTGTTCACACTATCACCGGCAAATTATGAAGCGGCTGTGGCTTCTCGGCTGTTTATTGCTTCTAGTCGTGTCGTCGAGGTCGTCGAAAGCCGTCAAGGACACACGACGACGACGACGATGAACGACATCCGACCACCCGACGACGCGGAAGCCACTGGTGCACGAGGAGGCGAAGGAACTTCCGGTGGACCTGTTGTCACCTGGGGACAAGGTATTGCTGGATCCGAACGTCGTGTTGGCGCGAGTCGTGAGAGACGCCTACAATTACGGCGGCGGATGGGGTGACAAGAGGCAGAGCTTCGGCCGACCTTACGAGAGACGTCCGTTCGGTATCGACGGTTACTACGAGAGATTGAAGGGTTACAACGGAAGAACGAGTTGGCGGTGAGGAGGAGGAACGAACAAGTGCGGAGGCGGTACCAGGTGACTTCGAAGCCGTTTAGGGTGTATCCGGTGTTTCCTGGATAACGAGGGAGATTTTTCTGTTGGAGTCGAGTGAGTTACGATTGGCGGGTTGTTTGTAGCGTATTTGTTTACGTATAATGAGTTGTAAAAGAAAAGACTGAGTATTGTATTGCGCTCTTGTTTGTAACATTGCTTTTGCATATACTGATGTCAGTACTTGTTAATGTTGTATTCAGGTATAAACTAGCTCCCGCAAACTCAAGTGAACATATACCTATGCGATATAAGGAGACTGAAGTAAATTGTATGTTTTAATAAAAGTTTTAATAAAAGTAATATATACACATTACACACATTATACATATATAATTGCAGTCATTTGATCATGAATCTAGCTCATAACGTGTAATTCACCGATTTTTTTCGCGAAAGCTATGGACTTTTATAAAAATATCATTAGAAAAAATTCCAGAGCATTCTTTAGATGGAATTTTTGTTCTAATGAAATATTTTTAAATGTCCATAGTTTTCGAGAGAAAAAAAATCTATAAATTCTTTTTTTTAATTTTTTCTCGTTTTTTGAATCGTTTTTGCACCGGAAAAAAGTATACCTACGATTCGCCGTTCACACGAGTTTTTTCTTTTTCAGTATAGTCTAAGGAACCACAAAACATAGGTTTAGTAGGTATGCCTTCAAGAAAAAAGGGCTGG
>JACCIB010001825.1:0-18931 GCA_018906965.1 Philotrypesis tridentata | reverse complement strand
CAAAGACCGAAAGAACATCATCATGGTCTCCATGGAGTACTACAACTTTACCATAACGAAGCTGAGGCAATGCTGTCGTTTCGTCGAGGTGGGCGAAGCAGATAATGAAGACATCGAGCGTTGAATGGATATTGCGCAAGCAGCCATCGATTCCTTAACTCCTCTTCTTGACGAGAGCACGAAATCGGTGCTGAACTACGCAAGTTATCTAGAATACTCACGCTCATCTACAGAGTATTTGGAGAATACTCGAGGGTAGTCAGAAGCTGGGAACTGGTCTGGAGGAGCAACAGCAGCAGCCGCGAGTTACTTGGGACGACATTCGTTCGGCTTTCAGAAGTCGAATCCGAAGCGGTATTATAACGAATGTGATGCATGTCGATGTCACCACCTTCAGTGAAGATGCTGTAGTTCTCTTCAAGGAGCGATAAAAGCCCTCTTTGGCAGAGTAAAAGACTCGATAAGGTCAACATAGAGCTCGCTGGCCGAATATCACCATCGTAAAGGTTTGATGGCGAGGAGATCGAGGCGATGTAAGTATTTCAATACGAAATCTCAGGCGATCTTTCAAAGCACCGATCTCGACGACTGGTTTCTTTCGCATGTGCGTCAACCCATCGATAGGGATATCGAAGGAGTTCCAGGAGGAAGGCTCTGGCTGGTCTCTTCGTTCGATACTACATCTCACCGTCAATATAAATAAACTGAATCCTATGCGCGCAGCTCCTATATTCCTCTTCCCGAAATCATCCAAAGAAAACACCGTGCGTCAATGTTCAAAATAAAGACAATCACTGTTTCAAATGGGGCCTATACTCTCTGCTTTGCATCCCTTAGAACTTGATAAGCATTCAGAGAGAGTGAACAATTACAAGCCCTTTGAAAACGATCTCGATTTCAAGGGCATCGAGTTTCCCGTGATGCCTAACAGATCCCCAAGTTCGAGCGACAGAATGACGTTTCCGTCAATCTGTACATGTTGAAGAAGAAGGGCAAGTTGTTCGAGGTGTCTCCTTGCCATGTAACATCATTGAAGAAGGAAAAACATGTCAATCTTCTCTTCGTACAAGAGTACTACGTGGACGAAGAAGACGACGACGGTGACGACGGCGACGACGAGATCTCCGTGAATTTTCACTATGTCTGGATTAAAAATCTATCTAGACTGGTGAACTGTCAGTTGAGTCGTCGCAAGCATAAAAAATTTATCTGCGATCGCTGTCTGCACTACTTCTGGACTGCAGACAAGCTGGCAGAGCATGAGAGAGATTGTGCAGCGATCAACAGCTTCAAAGTGAAGCTGCCCAACGAGGCAAACAACAAGCTCCAGTTCAAAAACTATCGCTACCAAGAGCGAGCACCTTTCGTAGTGTACGCTGACTTTGAATGTCTGCTCAAGCCTGTCGAAAGCCACGAACGTACTTACCAAGAGCACGAAGCCTTCAGCGTAGGTTACTACTTGAAATGCAGCTTCGATGATTCAAAGTCAGTGTACAAGAGCTACAGAAAGACGAACGCCGATGAAGAAGATTCAGCCAATTGGTTCGCTACGAGTCTTCACGCACTTGGCCAAGAACTCGAGCAGCTGTACGACAATCCCGTGCCGATGGAACTGCTCACTCCTGAACAAATACGAGATTACAACAGCGCTACAATCTGTTGTATGTGCGCACAAGCTATCACCGATAAAGCTGTCAAGGTTAAAGACCATTGTCACTTTACGGGAAAGTATCGTGGCGCTGCACACAACGGCTGTAATATCAACTTCAAGGACTCGCGCGTGATTCCTGTGATCTTTCACAACCTGGGTGGATACAACTCTCATCTATTCATCAGAAAAATCGCGTCTCTATTTCCTGGACGTGTCACACTGCTGCCGCAGACGAAGGAGCGTTACATCTCCTTTACAAAGTTCATGGAGAACAGCGAGGTTAATTTTCGCTTCCTCGACTCCATTCGCTTCATGGCTTCGTCTCTCGACAAATTAGCTTCATACTTGGAGGAGCTAAAAACACTCGAAGCAGTCTTCCAGAAGGATGATGGCTACAGCGCAGAGTAGATCAGTCTCTTGAAACGTAAGGGAGTCTTTCCTTACGAGTACGTCTCTGCGCTTGAGAAACTCAAAGAGACTGCTCTACCTCCGCAGTCAGAGTTCTACAGTAGCCTGACCGATAGCGACATCTCTGTGGACGACTACGAGTACGGCAAAAAAGTCTGGGGGACTTTCAACATACAGACCCTCGGCGACTACTCTGATCTTTATTTAAAGACAGATGTGTTGCTACTCGTCGAGATCTTCGAGAACTTTCGCTCCAACAGCCTCCAAGCTTACGGTCTCGATGCAGCGCACTACTATACGACTCCTGGCCTCTCCTGGCATGCAATGCTCAAGTACACACGCATCGAGCTCGAGCTGCTCACTGACATCGAGATGCTGTTGTTCATCGAGCGAGGCATTCGCAGAGGTGTCAGTCAGTGCTGCAACCGTTATGCGGAGGCCAACAACAAGTACATGGGTGAAGACTACGATCCGACGAAGGAAACCAAGTACTTGATGTACTTTGACGTAAACAACCTGTACGGATGGGCCATGACACAGCCGCTGCCCTTCTCTGGCTTCGAGTGGGTGAACGCAGACGAATCCAACTTCTTCGAGGTAGCGGATGACAGCCCAGTCGGCTACATACTCGAAGTCGACCTGGAGTATCCAGAGGAGCTTCATGACTCTCACAAGGATCTCCCTCTCTGTCCCGAGCATCGAGCAGCGCCAGAGTCGAAGCAGCAGAAGTTGATGACGACGCTCCACGATAAAGAACGTTACGTCATCCACTACAGAAGCTTGAAGCAGGTGCTCAAGTATGGTCTGCGCTTGAAGAAGATACACAGAGCTCTGCGTTTCAATCAAAAGGCCTGGCTCAAGAACTACATCGACCTTAACAGCGAGATGCGTAAGGGAGCCAAGAACGAATTTGAGAAGAATCTGTTCAAGCTCATGAACAATGCCATCTACGGAAAAACTATGGAAAATGAGCAAAATCGAATAGACGTCAAACTCCTCAACAAGTGGCAAGGACGCTACGGAGCAGAGACTCTCATCGCTAAGCCCAATTTCCACAGTTGTTCCATCTTCGAAGAGAATCTCGTGGCGATTCAGCTGGCTCGGACCGAGATCACCATCACCAAGCCAATCTACGTGGGGCTCAGCGTTCTCGATCTATCCAAGTCACTCGTCTACAGATTCCACTACGAGTACATGAGGGATCGCTTCGCCAACGACAACTGTAAGCTCATGTACACCGACACGGACAGCCTCGTGTACGAGATCAGCGGCGAGCAAGATATCTACGAGGTCATGAAGAACGATCTACACGAATTCGACACGTCCGACTATCCAGCGGACAATCAGTTTGACATGCCACGCGTCAACAAGAAGGTCATCGGTCTCATGAAAGACGAGTGCTGCGGCAAGCTGATCACGGCTTTCGTAGGTTTGCGAAGCAAAATGTACAGCGTGCGCATTCAAGACCAAACTCCCATAAAGAAGGCTAAAGGCGTCAAGGGCAATGTCGTGAA
The DNA here is from genome assembly GCA_018906965.1 of Philotrypesis tridentata. Taxonomy (NCBI): domain Eukaryota; kingdom Metazoa; phylum Arthropoda; class Insecta; order Hymenoptera; family Pteromalidae; genus Philotrypesis; species Philotrypesis tridentata. The sequence continues at coordinate 15,358 of JACCIB010001825.1, read as the reverse complement.
GAAGACGTTGACCTATGAGGACTACTTGCACTGCCTCTTCGACGATACCATCGTCACCAGAGAGCAGTGCAACATCCGTTCTCGTCTACACGTCCTACGATCGGAGAAGGAGAAGAAGGTAGCTCTGAGTGCGCACGATGACAAGAGATACTTGCGCAAAGGACAAACTGACACGCTTCCCTGGGGCCATTACGAGATCCTCGACGACGAGATGATCGAGCTCATCGAAATGGTGGATGCAGCCAGTGAGCAGCTGTGGAACGACATAGAAGATGCTAGGAAGCGTCCGCGAGAAGAGACAGAGGGCGCTTATAAGAGAGCGCGACTGTAGGTGTCACCACCGCCGCTCTTGCCGCCGCCGCCGCTGAGGAGGCAATATAAGCCGTGCGATCGTCGAGCTTGAATCATTCGCTCAGCAGTAGCAGTACTGACAGCATCAGCAGTAGCAGTACTGACAGCATCAGCAGCAGCAGCAACAGTAGCAGCAGTAATAGTAGTAGTAAAAGTCGCCAAGGCCAACAACCTCCTGCCGACTATCAAGATGGCAGAGCTGGTGCAAGGACAGCAGTACAAGGTGACCAAATTGAGGATGGTCAACACGAAGTTCGGGATCCGGACTGTGGCTCATCTCGACGAGACATCTCAAGTCTTCCTACCTCAACGCTTCGCCACCGCTTTCGAGAAGGACAAGGAGTTCTAATAACAGCCTTGAATTTTCTTTCTCATGATTCTTATTTTATAAATAAAGAAAAAATCACAAACTGTCGTTTTCACGACAAAAAAAAAACAAAGTTTACAGACAAGGCACAAAATATTTCAAAGTGTCTGAGATTTGTTGATCAACGAGTTGTGCGAATCGTCGAAACCCAGCCATTTTACAAACACTTCGTTGCCTCGTTTCTTCAAGATCTTTTCGATCAGGTAGACGTCTGGATGTGCAGTTTTTGAGAGTTCTTGCTCATAAAAGCTGGCTGCGATAGTATCACCACGAAAGTCTTTTAGATGATAGGTTGTAGGCGTGGTACGTCTTACTCGACTGATTGTAAATATCTCAGTCGACCAATTTGCCGTGTAACCTTTTTCGAACAAATTTTTTGCTTTGCTCACTCTAACTTTGTCGTTGACCTTGAACTTTGGCTTGGACTTTTTAGCTTGGTAAGCAAAGTTTCTCATCACACGCTCGACTCTGACTGCTGTTACGTCTTTGGGCTTCATACCGATAGTGCGATGCTTGCGACTATTGTATGCTTTTAGCAAGCCACTCAAGATATCAGACCATTTGAAATTACCTCGTAGACTGAACTACTTCCACATTACATTTTTCAGCGTGCGGTTGAAGCGTTCGCATATCGCGGCCTTGAAATTGCTGTAAGTCGAGTACAAATTAATTTTGTACTGTTTCATGAGATTCTGAAAGGTGGAATTGTAGAATTCCTTCCCACGATCTGTTTGCAAATTTTTCGGCACTCGACCTTTACGCAGTATACTTCTCATAGCAGCGGCAACGTCGTCTCCAGTTTTTCTCTTTACCGGAACGGCCCAAGCGAACTTTGAAAATATATCTATGACTGTGAGCATGTATCTGTAACCTTTATTTTCACGCGAATACGGCTGTATCTCAACCAAGTCGGCTTGCCAAGTCTCGTCTAAGCCACGCACATCGAACTTTCACGAGCTGGCTTATGTATCTCCTCGACAACTTGTTTCTTTGACATCTTGCTTAAACATACACACACATTTTCTCATTCAAAGAGTGAATGTTTTGATTGATCTGCATGATCACTGTTTCTATAGTCTCCAGCTCGTTATTGAGCCGAAAAAATTTAGCATCATTTGACGTCGATGCTCGAAGACGATTTTATCCAACTGGTTCAAGCTGGCAATTACTTTCTTCACTTCGTTGTGCACGGTGAGTTTCAGTGTTCTGAGATTAACGGCATCACTCGAGTCACTAGCTGTAGCGACATTGCACAATCGTTTATTCTCCAAGTCGAACTGACCATCGGTAGAGGCTTTGAAGCCTAGGCCAGGAGGACCTCGACTTCCTGCCCCACTGCTTCTCAAATTGCGACCAAACACATCGACACTCATGATGCAAATGAATGATGCTCGATGTTGCATCTCAATATATATAGCCAGCCTCGGTTAGCTCCTCTATGATCGAGTGAATTTCATTAGTGTGACTGAGATTTCCAGCTGTCATCTCTGCCATCAAGAGACGCAGTCGCTCGACAAGTTCGTTGGGATCGTCCCAGTATACGTAATCCATTCGTGTATCTCGTCTCGCGATTTTGTACGGAGGAGGAGGAGCACGAAGTCTGCCACCGAACTTGGGAATCTTTTTACCTACAAATTTTTTCTGTGTACATTTGAGATTTTGAGTATTTTGCGGTAGTTGGTATAATCATTCGAAGTTACATTCGCACGATTTGGTTTCTTGAACAGAATGAGCTCTACGAGTCCCTTAGTTTTCGTAAAAGTCTCGTCGTCCACTTTGATAATATCACCCTTAAAATTTATAGACGAATTTCCAATTACAAATCCGTTTGCTTTTTTGCGCACGCCGTAAATCTTATCCACATTTTGACGACGCAAAAGCACCGACAGGGATGCGTTTCCTCTGCTGCCGTCGTCGTCGTCGTCGTCGTCGTCGTCGTCGTCTGTGCTGTTTGCCGTTTCAAAAGCCGATGTATTCGCAGCAGCATCCGCTTGTATAGTTTTATTCGTTTTAAAAGACTCACTAGTCTCAGAAGAGACATCAGTGAGCACATCATCATCCAGTGGATCGGATTGCTTTATTCTCTTTCTCGATGGCTTGTCAGTCAAAGCAGTAGAAGTAGTCACTAATTGCTGCAGAGGATCGACGATTGGTTTGAATGTCTCTCCTACTGCTCTCTCAAAATTTTCTCTACCGTACTTTAACTCTTCAAACTTACGTTTAACTGCACTACGTGCTTTCTCAAGATGCTCGAGTATATGCTTTTGGTGTTGCTTACTCTCAGTAGACATGTTGACACATCAGCGGTTAGTAGCAGAATGTGACACATTGTGACTGTGAGCTATATTTATAGCAAAGCAGTCGAAACCCTTTCGATAACGTCCCTCGTTCACTCGACTATCTTTGTCGATCATGAGAAAGCAGTGCTTATCTCCTGACCAACACTGCGAGCAAAGTTCCTTGAATTGCGTATAAGACATGTCAGAATTCACGTGATCGACGTACACATGTCGTAGATTTACGTCATCTTGACGAAATATTATCAACAAATTGACATTGTCTCGTACCAAGTGTTTGGGAACTTGAGCGTACGATTGACAGAGATAAAAGCAGTAGACTGACTTGTGTCTACCCATACAGAAAAATGCGCGAATGTTATTTTGCTTCTCGCAAGCAACATCGTCGAATATCATGATAGAGTTGGGAAGTGTCTCGTCGGGTGATACAACTTTCTCGTGCTCGCTGAAGGCAAAATACTTCATACCTTCTATAGGCTTCACTAGCCGCTCGAGAAATTTGTACTTTGACTGATTGAGCGACTTCGAGTAGACGTACACGTTCTCAAATCTAAGACCGTTTGGATGCGTTATGAGCGCGAGAAGACTATTGGTCTTGCCACAATTCGAAGGTCCGCATATGACTGTGCATATGCTGTCCGGTAACAGATCTCCGTGCCGATTCACACGCTTGCTCTTATCGTCCACGATTGTGTCGAAATTTGCTACCGGAAGCTTGACAGCATGCTCCTTGAAGTTCATCTCTCGTCGAGATCTCGACACTGACTGCGTTGATTTCCCTATAAATAGACGGCTTTTATAGTCGCGGTCAACAGTCATCATTCAACCTTCGTGGTGTTATGATCGTATACGTTCAAGGACGTGGAATTTTCAACAGAGTTCTCAATTCGATTCCATTTGAGCTGCATTTGCCAGGTTATCAGTTCTGTGGACCGGGAACGAAGCTAAGTAAACGTTTGGCTCGAGGAGATCGAGGTATAAATCCGCTCGACGAAGCTTGTCGAGAGCACGATATAACCTACTCGCAGAATCGCGAAAACGTTGAGGCTAGGAATTTGGCTGATCGAGTATTAGCTGAAAAAGCATTACAGAGGATTAAGGCAGAAGACGCGAAAATTGGTGAAAAAGTTGCTGCGTACGCTATCTCGAAAATTATGAAGGTAAAGTACAAATTAGGGATGGGTGCTCGAAGGAGGAGGAGAAGTAAGAGATCGCTCGCGAAGCTGAGTCAAATAGTGAAAGCAGCTTCCAAAGCCATGAAAAAGGGCTCCAGTTCGCATTCGGCCATTACGTCAGCATTGCAAGGTGCTCGCGATGCTGTTAAGAAGGCTGGTGGTAAGGACAACATAGTCATACCTCATGTTTTGCCGATATCTCGCAAAGTAGGAGGTTTCCTACCTTTTCTCATACCACTCTTCGCTGGTCTGAGCGCTGCGGGTGCTATGGCTGGTGGTGCCGCTGGTATCGTAAAAGCCGTTAACGACTCAAAGTCTGCAAAGGATCAGTTGGAAGAAACTCGACATCACAACCAGGCGATGGAGGCAATTTCTGTAGACAAAGGAATGTGTCTGAAAGCTACGAAATCTGGACTGGGACTTCATCTCAAGCCCTACCGCGGCAGTAGTCTGAAGAAAAAAAAACTTCTTCGAGATAAGCATTGTAGACGCGTTGCCAAAGAGAGCACTCACAAATCTGGACATCGTCAAGTATGCAAAAATCTTAAAAATTCCCTACTTTCGAGGTGTGTACATGCGCGATGCGATGCCTGCCACAGGTCCACGAAGCCGTGAATCGGCAATCGTTAATTTGGACGATGCGAGTGGACCTGGAACTCACAGGGTAGCCTATCGCAAACGAGGAAAGGACGTCGTATACTTTGACAGTTTTGGCGATCTTCAACCTGCTTTAGACTTGATGCTGTACTGGGGAGTCGACGAGGTCAAGTACAATCACGAGACGTATCAAGACTACGACACCTACAACTGCGGACATCTCTGTCTGCAGTTTTTGTGCGATAAGCTATATAAGGATCAGCAAAAATAATTCGTTATTCATTCGATGCTGAACAATCAGTATGGATAGCTCGTTGACACTGAGTCTCTCGGGAACTTCGTCCCTACTCGAAGCTTAATATTTTCTACTCTCACCAGAGAAGAATTACGTTTTTGGTTTGGTCGAGCTGCTCACCTTCAACTCCATACCCAACATCGACGAGGATAACAACAAATTTTACGTCGGTGCAGAGGAGATTACTTTACCTATGGGGAGTTACGAGATCGAAGATATCAACAATTATCTTCGCGAAACTTTGGCCATCAAAAACATCGCCTTCAGTCTACATCCCAACAATAACACGCTTCGCAGTGTGATAAAGTGTACACATCCGATCGACTTTCATCCACGAGACTCGATCGGCTCTCTTCTCGGCTTTACCGAGCGAAGCTTGGAGGCGAACATCAGTCACAGCTCGGACAGACCTGTAGCCATTCTCAAAGTCAATGCTCTGCGAGTCGAGTGCAACATCACAGCCGGTGCCTATATAAATGGACAGCGTGTGCACACAATTCATGAGTTCTTCCCCGCCGTTCCTCCAGGCTACAAGATACAAAACATTCAATGAATATATTGCACAGAATGCATTTAATCTTTCGTAATTGTTTCAATTTAATTAATTGATACTGTTAATGGATATCAAATGTATATCCTTAATAAGATACCCGAAATCTTTGTCTAAAAAGTATCATATAGGTAACATTTAGGTATGTCCAAATGTAACGTCCGAGTAAATCACCTACGGACGATACTGCAATCATTGGTATACAGCTCCAACGGCAACGCCACCACATTCGCTGTATCATCACAACCAACTTATCAACAGACGGTACTACCGACAGCATACCGACACCTCCAGAAACACAAGGATGACTCGAACACGGAAGAAGGAACTCCGAGCCAATCCAATTACTCTAATGGAAGGGAATTCACCTGCCAAAGAGGGAACACCCAAGAAACAACAAAGAACTTCAAGAAGGGGAGTTGAATACACCCACGACGACAGGGAGAACTGTCGCGACGGTATCGACCATTATACAAACAAGACACACCTCCTATCCTCCTCCGCCCAACCCTGTCTCGTCTAGGATTCGCCTATAAAAGACCAAAACCCTCTGAGCCACCCCGCTCGTGGTCACTTATCTTTTTGTCGCACGTAGATTAAGATCACTCCTTTTCCTCGACATCTTATCTCTAACCTTGGAACTTAAACTCTGTCACGAAACGAGTAACAGTCTGTAACGTTGAAATTAGTATACAACTTTATAAGAATAAACACTATTTACTCTTATTTCGACTGCGGGTATCAATTTATTCTGCACCCTATCCTGGAACTAAATCTTGAGAGAAGGACGAAGCTCTACAGAGGACCCAGCTGAAGGAAGGCGTAACTGCAGCAGGACTTTCCAAGGGTAACTTTCAGCAAGGAGGCAAGCAAAGGTAGGACTAATTCCTAAGCTATATCCGCTACCTATTCAAAACTGCCGCTACTAGCACTAGTTGATATTTCCGCCACCCTGCCTGTTGCACTGTGTATACACTTTTTCCATGACGTACCGCTTTCGTGGACGTGCTAAATAAAAGTACACATAAAAGATCCGTCGGTAACATTTAGACACATTCACTGCGTTGACACGCTCTGTACGCCACCCGGGACGTAACACAAAAGACAACCTGAAACGGTCAAGTTTCGGATGTCCAAAAAGTTAACCTGTGCTAGCTGGGGTACCATAACTATATTAAGGCGCGCCTATTTAAATTTTCAAAACTCACACTCTGTTCACAAAAAATTAATACACACATGCATTGTTGAACACTCACTATTCACTCAAATTTTAAAATAGAATTTTTGCTGAACACAGTCAAATAAAACAAAACTCTCTGAAAAATTTTCACGTAAAAAACTAATAACAACTCACTTTCATGAATCAACGTTACAAATGCAACCGAGTAATCTTGATTAGTCTAAACACTTCTTGAAACTTCTTGATTAGTTCAACCACTCGTCTCTTCCAAAACACTTTTAAAATAAACATTGTAACTACCGCGCAATTTCTTCATGAAAAGTTCATCACTTTGTCGGAAAAAGAAGCAATCATTAGTCACACTCGAACAGATCTAATATCACCAAACCATAGCAGCATCGATACACACCTTCAACACGAAACTTCCGGATCATTTTAGCCACTTGCCACTTTCAAAATATACATTAAATGACAGCTCCAAAGTAAAATCACCAAATCACGTCTATGCAGGCAAGCATTCACAGTAAACAACACACAAAACCTTTGCAATTAAAATAAAACCAGTAAACTCTATTTAATTTTAGATAAAGAAACACACGAAACCATCACTTGCTTAAATCAATAATTCAAACACAGTAACATCCAGTGAAAAGCGACAAATTTGCATGACACTCAAATCAATAAACACATTTCACTGAACATTGCAAATTCATAATCACAACTTATTCATGAAAACTGTGCACATTTCGGTCCACAAACTCACCAACACTTTTCGAGTTACGTCAATTTCAAACTTGTGCTCAAATCATTTGCAAACTCTCGCACTTATTAAGCAAACTGCAAGTAAATCACAAAAACACTCAAGTCTGCATGTATCTCTTCAAATACCGAACAAACTAAACACCTCCTTTGCATCAAAATACACAATTAAATTAAAATCACTAAAATTTTGCAAGTGCATGACTTTCACGGACAAACAAAAATTTCAAAATGGTAAACGGTCACACTAGGTAAAACAAGACAGTCATTCATAAAGTCAACTAAAACACTCGCACATTTTGAAACATAATCAATTATTTTCACTGCGCATTTCTCATGGTTTCCTCTGAAAGGAAATGCGTGCACTGAATCCAAAAAAATTCCAATTTAACTCAAAAGTAAAACTTTAAACGCCGCATGCACAACACCAAAATTATTAAATCCATAGACACACAAAATCTAGTCAACACTAATAACGCACTGCACTTGTTCATGCTGTTCAATAGTTAAACAACCGAGAAATTTTTCCTTTTCAAGCAATCATGACTAACTCCATAATCAGTAATCGTCACTGGTCGAGGCTGGCATAGACCAAGTCTGCACATGGAATAAGGCTGAAACAAAAAAAAATTAAAACTAATTAAAACACAAAGCAACATGTTCTAACATAATTGCTTTAACAAATTAAATGATAAGAGAAAAACACTCATCTGATGGGTCTGGCATCCTCACTGCAAATCTTCACATGCAGTTTAGTTTTTCAAGAGTCACGCTTGTGGAAAACAATTCACATCACTGCATAAAGCATTTCCTCGCGAATCTGCCGAGTACGGGTTTCGCGCACTTTTAAGCACTTTTCACAGCATTCCCAGTGCTGGAAAACTTGTGTTTACGCGACCACAACGCGCGCAAGGTTAACCATTGGAACATACGACTGCACCATTTAGGTATATAAATTGCAGGCAGCGCCGCGTTCGATACTATCGATTGATACGTAAACTCGAACGTCGGTAACAAGGTGCTTCTACACCAACGCAAACGTGTAGCACAAAACCGATCAATTTTAAGAACGCGAAAATCTACACGCATTGTGCATAGAGGCCTAATATCAATTGATGTGTCTTTGAGAGCACTTTTTGAACTATTCTTGCACATAAACTAAAATAGCTATTGTTAATTAATTAATAGACGACTACTATTGTTACAATTAAGTCCAACCATAATAATAAACCAATAAACTTATGATAATTAATATAATACTTTAACAAGTAAATCAATATAAGTGCTACATTATTAAATAATAAACTAAGAATACAAATAAGCAACATACTAACATTAACATTAATAATTAAATAATAATCTAACATATACTAACAATCATTAATAATAGACAAGATCAATTTAAATTTTAATCATTTTTGCATATTTTAAAAATTTTAGTACTCTAATTAAATAATCTACTAAATAAAAATCATATTAATAATTCTAATGATAAACATTGACTTAGTGCATTTAGTCAATTAATTTTTTTTTAAGAAGTAAATAAATAAGAAATAAATTAAAAATAACATGTACAAAAATAACATGTACAAAATAACATGTAAAAATAACATGTACAAAAATAACAAATTGTAAACAAAATTTACAACATAAGCTTTGAATTATTTATAAAATACTAACACAAACCAAATTTCAATTTGAAAACCTAGTCTAGGCACAAACATTTTGTTTGACGCGCAACGATACTTCAATTAATAAACATACTAACATTATAAATAAGAACTGCGAATTACCCTTTTATTTTATTTACATTATTTAAATTTTAGTTTTCTCGTTACATATACCCCTTTTTTTTGCTTTAATACACAAACAAAATTTTTTTTTCCTCCCTCGATAATTCACGTTACATCCTTCCATCAAATAGCAAGTCGATAATAAAATTAAAATCACTCCTCTTTAAAATCACAAACGCCCTGGTCAGCGGTTCACAATTCTCTCGTTTTAATAAATTCAACTTTGTTTCGCAATCCAAATTTCTCTCGAATTTTGTCCACCATCTTCTCGATTTCATTTCCATCGCTTATTTCGATAGTTTTGAATTACATTTATAATCAATAAGAATTCCATCATTTTGACATCGTTGAACAAAATTAAGCGAAACTGTGTAAAGCATAATCATAGACTAGTAATTTTGCACACTTAGACTAGAAAATAGAATCTCTACAAACAGAGCAACAAACAACAACGAAGATCATCAACATGACGGGCTCATCGTTAAATGAAACTACAGAAGCCTCAGCACATTTAATAACATCAATGGCTGAAAGCTTCACCTTAATGAACTGCATTAATGGTATACCAACTTTTGATGATAAATACCACGCACTAAGAACTTACATTCAATATCTATGAAATGCTCACGAATTGGTACCGCCAAACTTGCGTCCATAATTCATGAGAAATCTTCTACAGAAATTAACTGGTGCTGCGAGAAAAAGCATTAACAACAAGAAAGTTGATAGCATCGACGACTTAATCAAACACCTTAAACAGCGTTTTGGTCCAGGAAGAGATTACAAGTACTTCAGCCACAAATTGAAAGATCTAAGAATGAGACAAAAGGACTATGTCAGTGACTTTTACGACGAAATCTGCGTACTACTAAGCAGCGCTCGAAACGCCCTTAAAGAAGAAAAAGGAGAAGAAAACATAGCTCTACTAATATCACCATTAGAAGATGAAGCAGTAGACATTTTCATACGAGGATTACCACCAGCACTATCTGTTGCAGTTGATGCCACGAGACGAAAAACAATCAAAGAAGCCTATGAAGAAGCTGTACGTCTAGAGGTACGGATGAATGCCAATATAATCCCAGACACAAGGCCTTACAATGGCAGAATAAATAATTATTACAACAATTATCAACACAACAATGATTATCAACGAAATGCATATAACAACTACTATGCACCGAGAAACTCTAGATACGTCGGATACATAGACAATAAATCACTAGAAAATCCAGCAGAAAATCAACTATATCTACATAATAATGATCAGCACAAATAGACAACAAAATTACCAACGTCCACAATATAATAATCAGAATCAACAAGGCTATTATAGAAACAATCAAAATTATAGAGGAAATTATCAAAGAAGATATCAGAATAACCAAAATACAAATTGGAGAAATAATAATGGGCAACAAAAGCAATTGTTCAACCCACAAAATGGTCAATTCAACAACTACTATAATAATAGACCTGATCAACGAGAAAATTGGAGAGCTCAACAAAATAACCAAAACCAAGGCAACAATAATTTAAACTACCAAATCAAAATCAACAGTACCCGAGGAACCAGCAAGGACATCAACAGAATTATCGCAACAACCAATGGAGGCAGAATTACCAAAATCCAAATCAGCAGCAGAATCCTCAACAGAACAACGATCAGCAGCGTTATCATCAGCAAATGCAACAGATGAACCAAAACATGCAACAGACGCAGCAGCAAACGTCACAGCAGCCAGCTGCAATAATGAAGATAAAAGTGGAAAATCCATCCCACGAGTATGTTCAGCCAACTGTAAAAATTCTGGAAAACATGACTGGGAGAATGATGAGCCAACTATAGTTAGATTGAGAATACCACAAGGCACCACAAGGCCATGGCTTGAATTCATGATTGACAATGGAGCGACAGTCAACATCATAAAACTTAATGCATTATATGATGATCTATCATTCAATACCGAAGATAACACAGAATTAGGGGGAATAACCATGCAGACAGTACCTACATTAGGATCAGTTCATCTATTAATTAGAAACATGCCAGTGAAATTTCAAATAGTACATGATGATTTTCCTATTCAAGCAGACGGAATGCTGGGCAGAAATTACCTTAAAAAAGAAGAAGCAGTAATTTCATACTACAAGAATGCATTAATGGTAAACAGCGACGTCATGCACCCATACCATTTAAGGGTCATGAAGAAGAACATTTACCCAAAAATGCAAAAAGGCGAAATATAGATAATTTATTACAAGTAAATGAAGTAAAAAATACCACTGAAGAATCATTCGAAGAAATATCTACAAATACAAACAATGCAGTAAAATGCACAATACCAGCGAGAACTCGACGAATAATGCAAATAAATCTGATAAAAACAGATTTAAAAGAAGGATACCTTCCACGAATAGACACTGGAAACAAAGATGTATTCATGGCTGAAGGAATATACATAAATAACAACAACACGTGTAAAATTTTGGCAATAAATACAAGTCAAGAAACTGTTACCATTGGAATCAATGCAAAAGAATTAATACCATTTGACACAGAGCCGAATTTTTTAGAAGAAACCGACAGTGAATTTGACGGTGAAGTAGTTTCGAACATTCCAGAAAGAATGGAAAAAGTCAAAAATGCAATTTGAAGAGATCATCTCAACATTGAAGAGAAACAGATAGTCGACCGAATTATTGACGATTATCTAGGCAGATTCCTGCTACCTGGAGACAAACTACCGTGCACAGATATGATAGAGTACAAAATACATCTAGAAGACAACGTGCCTATTAACACCAAACAATATGGACACCCACCCAAACACAAAGACATTGTGAGAGAAAGTGTGCAAAAGAAGTTAAAAGACAGAATAATAACAGACTCAAACTCACCATATAATTCTCCCATCTGGATAATACCAAAAAAGCCAGACAGTCAAGGCAATCCAAGATGGAGAATGGTAATAGATTTTAGAGAACTAAATAAAAAAACAATCAGAGATGCTTACCCACTACCAAATATAACAGACATAATGGATCAGCTAGGAGGAGCGGTCTATTTTTCTATATTTGATCTGGCATCAGGGTTCAAACAAATACCCATGGCATCAGAAGATTGTTACAAGACAGCGTTTGCCACAATAAATGGTCATTATGAGTACAAAAGAATGCCAGAAGGTTTAAAAAACGCTACGACCACATTTCAGCGCTTAATGGAAAAAATCCTGCGCGGCCTGCAAAATATTGAAATGTTAGTATATTTAGACGACATCATTGTCTATGGCAAAGATCTCAAACAACATGAACTACGAATACGAAATCTCATGGAAAGATTAAGACAAGCTAAACTAGTTCTGCAACCTGACAAAGTCGAATTTTTCAGAAAAGAAGTTGCATTTTTAGGACACATAATCAGTTCACGAGGCATTGAACCAAACCCAAAAAAGTCGAAGCAATAGCAAAATTACCACGTCCAAAATGCAGAAGAAACATCCAAGAAGTCTTAGGAATGTTCGGGTATTACCGAAAATACATACCAAAATTTTCGAACAAAGCAAGACCATTAACAGCATTACTGCAAAATAACAAGAAATTTGAATGGACACAAGAGTGTGAAGACGTTTTCAATGAATTGAAACAATGTCTCATGAGTGAACCAATTTTGCAATTCGCAGATTTGACAAGGAATTCATATGGACAACAGATGCGTCAGATTACGCAATTTCCGCGGGTTTAAGTCAAGAAATCGATGGTTTTGAACACCCTGTTCAATTCCTATCGAGGCTACTCAGTAAAGCTGAAAGAAACTATAGTACGACTGAAAAAGAGTGTCTAGCAGTACTATACGCTTTACACCAATTTCGACCATACTTATCATGCAGAAAATTCACTCTGGTGACTGATCACGAACCATTAAATTGGATGCACAGTAGAAAAGATCCAGGTCAAAGACTAATGAGATGGATGTTCCGTTTCACAGGTTATGAATACACTTTCAAATACAAACCGGGGAAACTGAAGACAAATGCAGACGCATTGTCTCTCAACCCACCAACACTCACAGAGGAAGAAATAAACAAAAACCTCTCAAAATTAAAAGTAATGATAATAGATGAACAAAGGCCAAGTACAGCAAAAGGAAAAAATCCAACTCCAAGACAAAGAGCACAAACCTTGGGAAACACAGATGCACCCCAAAGGTAGAGGAAGGCCAGTTGGAGCGAAGACAAATAAAGAAGCTCCGCAACTAGACCACAGCGTTATAGCTCAAAGAACGAGAGCCAAAGCACCTCAAGTTGAAAGCAAAATAAAACAATACATTAAACAAAGAGCATACCCAAAGTCAAAACGACTAAAATCACCAAGCAACAGCTAAGACCCTTCAACGTCAAAAGCACATAGTGATGACACCAATAATAGTGACACAGACACCAATACCTCCACAAAAACGAACATGTCAAATACTTCATGGTTGTCATCAACAGCAGTAGATGGTAGCTCCAGTGATAACCCACTTCTTGTCATGAAAAGAAGTTGAAGAAGCTAGCAGAAAATTAGAAGAAAGCATAGCAAGATTTGAAGAATTGCATCCACAACAAACAGAGATCAACTAAGAATATGATATTGCTGTAACTCACTTCTCTGATGGAGAAGAACAAACAGAAGAAATGAGATTCTGCATGGATGAATTAAATGACATTACGGCACCAAACACATGGATGAAAGTAATGGAAGAAGGACTCCAAAAATTATAGAAAAATCTCAAAGAGAGTTGGTAAAAAGATACGAACAAGCAAGAGATTCCCAACCTGAAGAAGATGAAACATCAATAGACGGAATAATATACCCAACAAAAGGAAGAATTTCAGACACTACAAAAATAATAAATAAATCTCCGAATGCCAAAAGCACGCCACATCCAAACAAAAGAGTAAAGCTGAAAACAACAGATATAAGTGTCATAGACGAAAATTTTGACGACAAAACTTATGAAATAAGATATTCACCAACCACCAGAAACACCGGTTCCATGGTTAGTGACAATGCCACAGCTATTAGAACCAATAAACACAAGATACGGTTCAGTGCAAAAATCCATCAATTCGACAATTGACAAGGATTCAGACACAGATCGAAAATTGCTACCAGAAAGAGAGCAAGTAGTAACCATAAGAGAATGTCTAACATACAAAAGAGATAATTTAGTACATTTTCTTTCACAGGATTGTGAATGCACAACTTCAATAGTCAGACTACTCACTGACATAGTCGTGCAAATTTTTGTTACAGCATTCAAGAAACACAAAATTTATTCTGTCATAATTAAAGACAAGTATTACAACAAAATAAACATTGCAGAATTAGAGAATTCTTTGCAAAATTTGAAAACAGTATTGATAAAAAATGAAGCAAAAAGTTTCAGAATATCGCGTCGAGGCGATTTAACAGATGAATTAGAACCCGGTCTAATCACCGAGCTTCTAGCAAAAACCTTCAACAATTCTCCAATAAAGGTAACAATCTGCTGGAAAAAGAAAGGAAACAAATTATAGCAAATTTACATGACAACCTAACCGGTGGTCATAAAGGGATAAACCAAACTTATCGCAAAATTAGAGAGCGATATTATTGGCCGGGAATGCGCGATGACATTCAAAATTACATAAGAAAATGCGAAAGTTGCCAAGAAAAGAAAATTGAAAGATTCAAAACAAGAGAGCCAATGATTATCACTGACACACCAATAGAAGCTTTTGACAAAGTCTCGATTGACACAGTCGGCAAATTAAGACAAACGCCATCAGGTAATTGCCACTCACTAACAATGCAATGCAACCTAACAAAGTATTTGATTGCTATACCAATTAAAAATCTGAATGCAACCACCATCGCAGATGCACTGGTCAAGCATTTAATTTGTCAATTTGGAGCACCAAGAGCAATACTCTCAGACAGAGGGACAAGTTTTCTATCAAGTATAGTAGA
>JACCIB010001824.1:0-18935 GCA_018906965.1 Philotrypesis tridentata | reverse complement strand
TTGAATTTAAAGACTCGTTCCATTCGGAATCAAAACAAGCGGATCTGCCCTCATCAGAGGACTAGGAGAAGCTACTTATGATTTCGACAATTTCTTAACTTTATTTGTGGATGATCTCGTAATAGGATCACAAACATTCGAAGAACACATAATTCATTTAGACCGTCTATATAGCCGTTTACGGCAACATAATTGCGATTAAATTTCAAAAAAACTAAATTCTTCTGCAAAGAAATAGAGTTTCTCGGACAGTTCATATCGGAACACGGCATAAGACCGGATCCAGAAAAATCAAAACATAAAAAATTTTAAACCTCCAAAAAACCTTAAACAATTACAAAGCTTTATCGGATTCTTGAATTTTTATTCCAAATTTGTTAAAAATTTTGCCGATTACATAATTCCATTAATAGAGTTATTAAAAAACAAAAATACATTTAAATGGCAAGAAAAACATCAATCAACATTCGAAAAACTCAAAACACTATTCGACGATAACATGTTTCTCAAATTCGCCAATCCAAAAAAACCATACATTCTCACAACTGACGCATCAGATTACGCATGCGCGGCGGCTCTATCTCAAATTAATGACGAAGGAGACGAAGAAATCGTCTGCTTCGTCAGTAGAACACTAAAAGGAAGCGAATGTTCCTACTTTACTACTGAAAAAGAAATGTTAGCCCTCGTATGGGCACTCAAAAAATTAAATACATATTTACGAGGGGCAATTGATATTATAGTTAGAACGGACCACGAGGCACTAACATTCTTACAAACTTGTAAATTCTCAAACCAACGTCTTCAAAGATGGAACCTCGCCATTCAAGACTATAATATCAACCCTACGTATATACCAGGAAAACAAAATGCCGTAGCCGACTACCTTAGTCGAATGAACAATAATGAAAACATTAACACAAAAGCTGAAATAATTATATCAGCTATAACACAAAAATGTACAAAAGAACTCAAAAACATATGTACAAACATCAAAAACACACAAACACACGAACAAGATACAAAACGATTATACAAGAAATAAAATCAAATAATGAAAAAATATGTAAACGCTACGAAATTATAGACAATGTATTATACAAAAAAACAAAAACTAGATCAAAAATTGTAATACCAAAAAATATATTAAAAGAATTTGTTATAGAAATACACAATATTTATGGTCACATCGGCGGGAGAAAACTGTTCAATATGATAAACGAGCATTTCTCATCGCCAAATTTGAGAAAAAACATAAGTAAAATCACCAAAACATGCGACACATGTCAAAAAACTAAACATTTGAACTTAAAATATAAAGAATTAGCTCAACCAATTATAACAAACAGGCCTAGAGAAATGCTCTCAATCGATTTTTTTGGTCCATTACCAACCTCAACAGGAGGAGTAAAACACATACTAACAACAATAGACGTTTTCTCAAAATATGTAGTTTTTTATCCACTCCGGCGAGCAACAGCAAAAGCAACAATTAACAAATTATTTTTTAATTATATACCAACATATGGAAAATTCGAATCCATAAGTTGCGATCATGGTACTCAATTTACCAGTAATGAATTTGTAAATGCGCTGAAAAAAGCAAACATTTTAATAAAATACTCATCAATAAGACACCCACAAAACAATATTATCGAACGAGTACACCGCGAATTAGCAACATTCTTCCGCACATTTATAAACACTAATCACAAAAACTGGGCACGATATCTACAAATAATACAAAACATAATAAACGAAACGTATCACGAAACAAGAAAATATACTCCAATCGAATTATTTCTAAACAGAAAGCCCACACGAATATGGGAACAATACTTACACATTCCTGCAGAAAATAATATAATCTCGCATGAACAACAACTAGCACTAGCACGCGAAAGCACAGAGAAAACAGGAAAAACACGCGCAAACAAGAAAAATACTAACCTAAAACACTTTAGATTTAACACAGGGGACAAAATACTAGTTAAAGCACTAAATGTATCCGACAGTGAAGGGGAAAATTAGATAAATTCTTCGACATTTACGAAGGCCCATATGAAATAAAACGATCAGTTGGTATAGATACATATGAAATATGCGACACAAATAACAAACTACGCGGCAAATTCCATATCAGTAATTTGAAACCATACTATACGACATAATGTACAAAAGTAAATAAACAACATTTTCCTACGGGTCTCGAAATATATCATACTCGCGCAAATTCAAAGAAAGTCACGATGACCACAACAAACGGTATATACACTAAAGGACAACAAGTTCAAATCTAATACAAAAACGCTCAGTTGACTGTCAATCGTCGCAATGAGCAGAGCTCCCGAAAAGCGAGACGCCTCGTCACAGGTTGAACCGCACATGGTCGCGTGGTACCGCGATGACTCGCAACGAACGCGGGGCAAAATCGTCCGGACTGGCAGAGCAAGCGCGTTTAAAGAGGGCCCACCCACCAACGCTAGAGTGACGGCCCAAGACCATCACACTCAAACGAAGGCAAGGTGGACCAAAGACCCCCGTCTACAATCTTCTCAGCCATTCGCAAACCCGAAGCTCGTAGAAGCAACACGCACAGCCGACACACCTACAACTTGGCCACGGGCCCTACAACCGATCGAAGAAGGGACCCCACAACAGACGCAAATACAAGACGAGGAAATCAAAAAAATCCTCGAAATAATGACAAAGAAACCACCAAGGTTGATAGCACCACTGCCGCTATCCCCACCCCAGCACAGACGACATCAACGGCCACCACCGTCATCAACCCGGCGACCATTATCTAGGTCAGCCCGCCTCCAGGCCCTCCTCGACGGAGCATACGAAGAGTACGTGCCATTGCCAAGGTCAACAGCAAAGAACGAATTCCGTAAATTAAAACAAAAATTAAATCGTAAAGTCGATGTTAATCGCTGTTGTCGCTATTATTATTAACTATCTTTTATATTCACATTATTATTAGTATTGCCATTATTATAACACTACCGAAGAAAACTATTGTTTATTTACTTTTCAAAGAAAAAAAACGTTAAGTTCTAGTTTAATAAAATATTATAATTGCACAAAAAAAAAAAAAACATTGTTCTTGTAAACTCTCCTACTGCTTGGTTCCCGACTGCTTCGACCGATCAAAAAAAAAAAAAATTTTTTTTTACTACCATTAACATTGTCGAAATTTTTTTTTGGGGGGGCAGTGAACGGAGGAACCTGACGGCAACCAGGCAGACAGGAGTGAGCGCCTGATCACCTCCAACCCGGCAAATACATGCGAGCGAGTACGAGAAGGGGAAGGCCTCTCTCGAGTATAAAAGGCCAAGCGCGGAGCAAGAATCGTCATTCTGCTCCGAGCTCGAGCTCCGGCTAGTTCCCGGTACTCATCGGCGACGAGTAGCTTCACCGAGGCTTTCCTTGGGCTAGTTCCCCCAGGAGACCACCAAGGGTAATCCCCTCCTCTCTACGAGCAATAGCTCAGATCGGCTGGGACCCTCCCCCTTCTCGTATTAATAGTATAATATAATTATTAATGCTAAATATTTAAATAAAAACTTGATGTGACTCCTAATGTGTTATTTAGCACATCCCTTATTGAATATTAAAGTAGCCCTGGCTAAATAATCGAAATCTGAATCTGTAATATCATTTCTCGATCACCCTCCTTGTTTACGGAGGCGCCACCACTGAGAGAGGCTAGTTCCCTCTCTTAGATAAGTGACAGACTCCTTTAAGGAGACGAAGAGTGGGCTAG
The DNA here is from genome assembly GCA_018906965.1 of Philotrypesis tridentata. Taxonomy (NCBI): domain Eukaryota; kingdom Metazoa; phylum Arthropoda; class Insecta; order Hymenoptera; family Pteromalidae; genus Philotrypesis; species Philotrypesis tridentata. Next base: position 15,166 of record JACCIB010001824.1, on the reverse strand, counting down.
TTCCCCACTCCTCTCTCCGCCGCTGCGGGGCTGTGTGCATCCCGACACAGAGGTGCGAGGGCTCTGAGCTCCTCAAAGCATCCCCATCTGCAGCACCCCTCCCGACAGTGCGCTCCGGCACTCCGGGATAGGGAAAACTCAATCTCGAAGAGGCTAGTTCCCTTTCCAACCGATACTAAGAGTAGTAACACCTGAATCCATCATTCCTCCCCTCTCATCTCGAGTCCCAAGAACTCCCGGTCCGTTTCAGGGCCGTTTCAGTGTGTTAGTGGGATTATTTTGAATGTTTATCGATTGTTTTAATTTTGTTTTGTTTGGTTTTAAGTGTTGTTTTATGTATTGTCGCTGTGAATTTAATGTTCGTGAATTTGTAAAATTTGGATAATTTTGTGTTTAAATTTTGTGTTGTTTTATTGTTTTCAGACAGTATTCAAAAGTTTTTTAAAATGATTTCAGTCAACATTACGAGTTTTTATTAATTTTTATGTGTATTATGATTTGATTATGTGAGGTAATTTGGAGTTAGTTTAGTTTAAAGATGCAAAGTGATGATTGTGGGTAATTGAGTTATAAAAGGGGAAAACTTGAATTATTTTGTATTGCTGTATGAATAAGAAATATTAAGTAGAAAATAAATGTTTTAAATCGCGTCGTGAAGTGATATTAAATGTTATGTTTGATTTGTGTATAGTTTGTCATATTAAAATTGAAAATCGATGTGTTCGTATTTTAAAAATTGTATTGTTAAAATGATGGATAGGTGCGTGTTTGAATTGATGTTTGTTTAAATTAACTGGCGTGATTTTATTTGAATTTGTTGCTATTTAAATTAAAGTTTAGTATATTATAAATATTTCTTGATTTGTTGTGATTAATTTGGAATTTTATTGTTTTTGTTAGTGAAGAATAATGTATTAATGTTTATTGTAGTGAATTGAGCGTTGTGTTTTATAAATGCTGTTGTGTTTTAATTGCGAGGATTAATGGAAATTATGAAAATTATGTGAAAGTGAAGTGAAAATGTTTATTTGTGTATTTGATGAATTGTTACAATTTTGCTTGGTTTGTTGTAATGTTGTATAATTTTTATTGATGATAATGGAATTGGTGATAGTCTGTTTTAATTTATTGGTTAGTGTGCCTGTTCGATTTTATGCTATTTGTAAGTGTTTTTAATTTGATTTTAAAGATTATGCGTGTTGAGAGAAGAGAAAAAAATGTTTTGGATTTGGATTTAAACGGGCGCGCCTTCAATACGATCGAATGAATGCTCTTTGCGTGATTGATAAAAATGTGTTAAAACTGGCCTCGCAATACCAAGGGTTAACTACGTCGCGAGAAATAATGGTATGTACTGTGCATAATGAATAAAGATATAGGTTATCAAGCTACAATCAACGAAAGAGATTAATCATGTCGAGCAGTTATCATATTGGACCCCGAGGTATGAATGCGGTGGGATATCGAGATTACACAGGCATGAATAATTAACTCAGTGTTTATCAGTGCAGTCGCAAAAAGCATCTTTATTCAAATAACTATGTATCAAGTAATAGGGGTTATGGATGAATATATATATAAGCGTGGAAGGCACCTCGGTACAGCTCTGCGTCGCCCTCACCCAGCTGAACAATACTGGAACCTACAAGCTCCTACCACTACAGAACCTGTGAAAAAAAATAGGGTATACCCGATTTGATGTCTCGTACTCGTCTGTGGATCGCCTCCAAGCTGCAAAGAAAAGATGCAATGTTCGATGAGGGGTTGAGGGGAAGAGGGAATTTCAATTAGCCCTCTGCACCCGCTTACTGAAGTTGGCGACTTGGACCATCGAGGGCTAGTCGAACGGTTCAAGATATATTACGGAGAAAGAGTGGTTCAACATAGAAAGATAGGGGTAGTGGGGTAATAATAATCCGAACTGGTCACACCTTACATATGTGAACAGTTACATGCTACATGCAACAGATATATGATTATTGACATTCATGACATCTATTCACCCGCACGTGGTATTGCCCTAATGGCGTATTTTTATTCATGTGCAACGAACGTAGCGGATCGCGTGACGACCTACGCGGAGGTTAGTAAACGCCCGTTAAATGTAAGTAAATGATGCCACAAATATGGTTGGCATACGCCTGAACACGTTGTATTTAATTAAGAGTTTATTTACTTTGTGTTTATTTAATTATGGGTTAAACCCGTCGCGACCTAGTCGGAATCTTCGCGTTGTGCCCAGGATGCCCGTGACCAACGCTTGGCGTTGCCGGCCGGTCTCGGGAGCGCAAGGCTAGAGAGGGTGCTTCCCCCTCACCTCCTGTATGGCACTCCTTGTGGCGCTAGTCGCAACAAGGTTTGATTGGTTAAACGATCAAAATAATGACTTATGGTATTACCGAATTTATTCAAGTATATTACGAAGATTAAAGGCGCGTGAAAACACGGTGAGCAAACGTAGCTTCCCGGAACAAATGCTTTACGACAAGTCAATTGTGCGTATGCAAAGGTCGCGTGAGACTCTACTCGAACGCGTTGTAGCAGTACTTTAATTTAAACAATTGAGAACCGCGGTTTTTTATGCGACGCGCTAGGCTCCTTGCGAAGCCACCAGCTCTTACGGCACACTGAGGGCCTTATCGTGCTGGGCGTCAGCCCTACGGTATAAAAAATTATTTACGAATCGCGAGAGAGATTCACTCTCATTAATTATGACGTGTCGCGCACACACACACAAACACACCGAGGAGACGATGTCCAATACTCCGGCGCTGGCGCGGGATGAGGTCGGTGTCGTCCGATCCGTCGGTGGCGAGGGGCGATGACGTCGGGATAGAATTGTCGGATGGACGGGCGCGGGCGCTGTGGATCGGCCGGGCTGTCCTGGTGTGTACCTTGGTGATGAATTGAAACGTGTTGTTCGATTGACTGAGCTGCGTTTGTTCGAGCGCCGAAAACCGCAGCCGTGGGAAAAGAGCGGCGCATAGACATAATTAGATGTCGACCGGCTGCGCGGCGAGTACACACACACGTAAATCCTGTGTACTGACGCGTTGGGATTATGTGTACGCCGGGCGCTCCAGGTGGGAGAAAACTATTCTCGCCTGTGACGTCACAGGCGCGCGCGAGTTCCCGGAATCGGTTCACGCGAGGCAGCCGCGGTCCGCGAGCCGCGCGGGCTAACGTGCGTGGCCTCATGTAAACAAGGCCGACTCAGCCTAGCAATGTATACATTGCTTATGTGTGCTACGGGCATACGTACCGTTGCATGTGTGTCACCACTGTTAAAATGGCTGTTGCCCCATATAGGTATAGAAAGTGCAGGGGAGCGCGTCGGTGTGACGTCACTACCTTGTGCGAACTTCGTGGCCTCGAAACGCCGACCGAGTCTCACGCGCGTGCAGCTGACTCTGAAGTGTCGTCTGCGCGCCACGGAGAAGTAGTTTCGTTTGAGGCTACTTTTGCGGCTTCAAGTTTACTTTTGCGGGAATTTTTATTAACTTTTGTTCAGCGTTTGCAGAATTCTACACCACCAGTAGCTGAAACGTTTAGTATTTCGTCTGGGGCTGTTAGATGAGTATTTTAATATGATCTTTGCAACGCTTGTGTTTTAGCAAAGAGCTTTGCTTTGTGTATTGTTATATTTTCCTTTAGCAGGTTTCCTTTTGCTGCACTTAGAAATTTCGAGATGGGTGGCAGAATTTTTGCAAGTGTATATGTTGGTGCTAATATAATTTTAGAATTTATAGTGTACTTTGCGGTATTTTTATAAATTTTTATTCATTTCGATTTTTTATGCTTAAAAATAATTGAATACTGGGCATGTGAATAACGTAATTAATTCAATTGGCAATTACTTAGTTAAGAAAGTGTAGAGTGCTTTGTGTATTGTGTATGTTAATTAATTATAATTTTCTGGATTAATGTCGAGGAAGAGAAAAAAAATATTGCGATAAATTTTGTGTTAGATTGAGTGTTAATTTATGAGAGTAATATTATCAACGCATTGATGTTAATTTAAATATGTGCATTTAGTATAATTTGTGTAAGCAATAAATATGTTATGTGCTTAAATGGATGTGAATTAATTTAAATGGCTCTGGTTCTTATGTCACACAGCCTAATTATTGAATGTTAAACAAAATGAAATTTGTGCGTCCCCTGCTCTTAATTCCTTGTCTAGGAGGCAGACGTCTGTTTCAGACAGGGACGCAATTAAATTATTATTGGAAACAGGCTCTGGTTCTAATGTCACACAGCCTGTTTGTTACGAGTACTGCACTTAAAATCCTCTTCTAGGAGGCAGCTCGTTTAATTTAATTTATTGTGATATTAGATGATAAATAATAAATATGCATGTTGTAACATTAAATGATAAATAATAAATATTGATTAACGATAAATTTTTTGATAAATTGATTTTTTCACTTTTGTGAATGAATGTGTATTAACTGAGATATATACTGAAATATCTGTGAAAATTTGGCTTTCGGGCACTGTCGTGAGTTGAGTTCAAGGCGCGCTAATGTGTGACTAAGATTTAGTAATTATGATGAGAATGATTTTATAATGTATTACGTGAACTATATTATTATTTTGACGTACTTAGATTTGATAGATTCAATATTTGGCTGAATGTGTATTTGCAACTTTGAGAATTCTTTATGCCTAATTTTCCAATTTTTATGATTGGTGTATATTTGAATATAATATGATTTTACTAGTGTATTATTGAAAGCAACCAAAATTAATAACTTTTGTAAGTGTGTATTTAAATATGTTGTTTAATTAAAATTATAATGATGTTGGATCAGAATTATTTAAGGGAAAAAAATTCAATTTTGTGCAACGATATTGTTAATGACTGCGAGATATTTTGTTGGCTTTAGCAAAATAAATGGCATATAGTGCTTCGATTAATTGAAATTTAATGTTTCTATTCAATTATATTTTGGTTTTGAATTTGTTGTGTGGAGATTTTTGATTCAATTGGTTAAAGAAAAATTCAAGTTTGTGAATAAATTGAAATTCCATTTTTATAGTTTTGTGCGAGGGGAGAATTACGAGCACGAATCGTCAAAGTGCATGCATTGATTTGAAAGGGTAAAAATGGTTATTTATATTTAAGAGAATAATGCTGTGGCCCCCCTGGGGTGTTGGGTTTTTGTTAAATTTATTTCAACTTTTGTGTTACTTCTTTCGCGCCGTTTGTGCTACTGCCATGTGTAAAATACGTAATACACCTAAAATTATTGATTGTAGAACAGAGAAAAATTAAAATTATGTGGAGGCGGCTTTTGTGAGCTCTAAATGAGTGAAATTTGGCTTGAGTTTATTGTGGCGATTTTAGAAGAGAGAAAAAAAATTATGGTAAATAAAAAAAATCATGAGAAGAGAGAGAGAACTGAGAAAAATTGAAGGAAGAAAATTTGTCAAATGTAATTGTGTAAAAAGAATTTATGTTCGTGCTGGAAATTAAGATTGCTTTGGGCGCGCGTTGGTGGCGTTAAGTTTCTAATGAAAAATAGCCGTTTTCAGTTTTTTTTTGTTGCTTTTTCCAACTTCTTTTAAAAGCTTTTAATTAAAAGCTTTTATTCCCGACGAAAATCGCGGAACTCCGGGGCCTCCAGTTTTCTTCTGTTACGTGGCAGAAGTTCGTACTAGCCTGACTACGGGTGTCTAGTTGCGGGGGAGAGGGCGCGAATTTCGAAAAGCGGAATGATAATCACTAGGCTGCACCGCGTGCAATCGGGAAATGAAGTTATGTAGTATAACGTGGATTTCTCGTGCACTGGTGTTATGCGCACGAGAGTGCCGTGTGGATGGTGTGACGTTATATTTCGGCCCGTCTCCTCGAGTTCTCCTTAACCCGGTGGCGCCAGACACTTACCTGAAAGTGTCAGAGTCTCGCGACTCTTTCAACGAACTCGGGAGATAGGCGGATTTGCCGGCTAGCTAGCTCAGCCCCGCTACGCGGAAAGGAGAGAGGGTGGTTCGGATAGTAACTTCGCGTGGTTAATTAGAATGCATTTATTTATTCCGAAATAAAACTTACTTACAGTTAGAGAGATAACCTGTAGATACCCGGGCTCGATGGCCACCGCACGCTTGATAAAAGAATACTCGAAGTATTCGTCCGCTCCTGGCTACGCAACGCCAAGGAGATGTACTTCCTCGCAACGCTAAATTCGACAAAATCACAATCACCGAATGACAATAACACGCTAGATAACCACAAAGATATCCGACCCTCGCGCGTCTCAAGGTCCACTCACACAATGCCCACTTGGCTGCACACGCACTCTATGTCCGCCGACTCTTCTTTCACTTAACCTATGAACGCGATCGCCCACACTTAGTTCGATCGCGCCCGTGTAATCTACTTTTGGCCGAGGGCCTGTCCGCGAGACAAAGGGACTACGCGGAAACGAGGTCGCGCGTGGAACTGCGCAATAGCCCGCGAGGGAAACTTAGTTTAATACAAGAACGACTCACTGACCTTTTCCTCAAATCCGGGCGACCAAGGCTCCGTGACCCTCAGATAATCAGGAAACCACAAACGCGAGATAAAAGTAAAACGGCACAAAGAAATCCCTCGGGAGCTGGCTGCAACGACGTCAGAGCTGGAACGGCCGGGGCAGGAGAGTGCCGGCTCGCGCACTCGGCGCGTGCCTCGCACTCTCGCTCTCCCGAGACGCCGAGCGGCGCGCGCTCCTATTGGTCGGTTCGCGCGGGGCCGTCGGCCCGCGCGCTCGCGCTGTTACAAGTCCGCTCGCTTCACGCATCGTCGATCGCGACGCATGCGCGCTCGACTTTACAATCATAATCAATGCTGGATAGATAACCGCGAAATTCAAACGCTCGCAACATACAGACAGCCAGCACTCATACAGATAATTCGCTTGCGCGAATTACGTAGTACAATGTAACTCTCAGCGCATCCTTCTGTCTGGATCCTTGATTCGGGAGTACGCCTGTTACAAAGGGCGCAAATGCTGCCTTTCTTACTCCCAACGTTCTCGCGGTGGAGCAACCATCACGCGTAGCCGTGCTGCAGAAGGCGCCAACGTAGGAAGACCCCGCCCGCCTCATCTGCGTCCGACGACTTACGATGAGCGGAATTGAACGCCCTGTATGAACCTGTCGCTGCTTCTGCCGCGCCGGAGCTTGCCTTCTTCCCTTCTCGCCCTTGAACGGGAGTGAAGAAGCCCTCCGTATTTTTCTCCTTCCTCAGTTGTCTCTCCTCTCCTCGCGTCGTCACTCGAAAGAAACGTTACGCCATTAATCCATGCATGCATCACCATTCATACGACCTTGAGACGCTCTACCCCGGCAGCTCAGTGCTCGATGTGACGTGGCGATATTTTGCCACGTTACAGTAGAATCGTTCAGTAAAGAAAGCAAACCAAGTTTAGACAAAATAGCAGAAGGGGAGGGGGGCGAATATACACTACTTAAATCATCAGTATTGAAAGATGCGGTGCAATCTGTCAGTCTGACTAACTGTAAGATGCGGTGCAATCAGTCAGTCTGACTAACTGCAAGATGCGGTGCAGTCAGTCAGTCTAACTAATTGTAAGATGCGGTGACACGTGGCGATTCGCTGCTTAGTTTTAATTTTCATTGTTGTAAATGTTTGGCTTGAGAAGGTCCCAGACCAGGGACGAAACGTTTCCAATTGCAAGTTAATTGAGGTTAAGTTTTATAGGCCATGGCTGCCTCCCACATTTGTTCTTTATTATCTTTTGCGATTTACTTATCCACGAAGTGGAAGGCAATCCTAACAGAAAGGTCTATTTGATGATGACTGCATTTAATATTATAAACTACATTAGTACTATTGTATGTTGATTCGTCAATGTAATCGCCTTGTAGGGATAAAAATAACAATTTATTCGAAAATCTACACATCGAATTCCTTACAACTTTTTCCTGCAAAATGCAACGGTACAGTATATTAAATAATTTTTATTCTACATATCATTTTTCGTATTTATACGCTCTTTTATTTATTTATTTCAACACGAATGGTTTTTTTTAAAAGAAATTAGCCAATTTATTTGTTGGTATCACAACTTTCTTTTCTGAAAATTACAATTTGAATTTTCGTAAAATCAAAGGTAGTGAAGTGATACCAAAAAAATGGTTGTCTGTTCAATTGACCCTCAATACGAAGCAGTTCACGTACATACATATTTTATTGATACGCATATAAACTCTTGTCAAGGGGTTAGAAGGGGTATTGAAAGTTTAAAAACCTTTAATTTAGATGAAAGAACAAACACTTTAAATTTTGGCTACATAAGGGTTGTGGAGAGTTTGAAAATTATTTAGTTTGAAATTTCGTTGATATCTTTACGATTTCCTTTCGGAGTAGAACTCCTTGAGAAAATCCTAGAGTCTTCCACGAAAGACTATAAAAATTACATGAAGGAGAGTGCAGTGTGCATATGGCTCCTATCGGACCAGCTGAAAAGAAATCTTAATTTAGAGAGAAAGAGAAAAATAAAATTATGGGAATTTACCGGCGATGTTACACAGCTTATTTATGCAATGCAATATGCATAAACCTGTCATATGAATTAAATTATTTGATAAACAAGTGTAATTTTTTCTTGCAGCAGAAATTAATGAATTGAATTTAGATAAAGACAAAGATGTGAAAAAAATGTATGCTATTTCAAAAACTATATATTCAGCATCTAGCATTGAAAAAATATTCCATTCTTTGGTAAGCATTTCATCGTGTACTTATTTAACGTATTTCATTATATTTTATAAATATTAAAGCGTTTAAGGTTGGTAACGGTGCAAATTTTCAAATCGCACATTCCGATGAATTCTTATGTTTTGCTTGTTCCGGAAAAAATGTATATATGAATGTATGTACGTATATACGTACGTACACCTACTTACAAATGAAACTTTGAATATTTGTGAGATGTCGCCACGTTCTGCGCATCTCAGTTGACGTTTGGTGACCGATCACGCTGACTCCGTTTAATCGTGGGAGATTAGATTACATTATCCCACACGGTAAAAGAGTCGTCACGTAAACAGTCACGAACATGCGCAGAACGTGGCACCATTTCACAAATATTCAAAGTTTCATTTGTAAATGGGTGTACATACGTACGTGTACAAAAATTTTCCAGACCATATCTCTCGAGAAGTCACCTAGCAATCTCAAATTTTGTATGTAGACTGATTAAGTCCTAACTTAAATCCTATTCGAATATAGATATAATCGGTTACTAATGATCTCATTGTTTGGAATTTGTAACGAAATTTTGAAAGAAATTTTTTTCAATAATCTACATTTTTCGTTCATTTTTATCATATATGTACAAAATCTAATGCCATATTCCGAAAAATCATTCCTTCAAAAATATGTATACTTGTTAGAACTTTATCATTACTGTTGGCTTTTAAACAATCATTTATAAAAAAAACTGAATTTTTGCTTTCTTAAGGGGTTATGACGGGGTTAAAATTTCGAAAAAATCGAGGTTTTTTTATTTGCTTTTTTTGTAGGAAATTTACCGTAGAATAAGTTTCTCAAATCTGCTTTACGATACAAATTTTTTTTTGAAAGTTACAGGCACAATACTACAAAAAACATGATTTTCGAAAATCGCGTATTTTAAGAAAAATGCAATTTTATAGTAATAGGTATTTTTTTATTGCAAACTATATAAAATACGATGCATTAAGTGCAAAAATATACACTGGAATGTGCATTTCAGTGTGCGACGCATTTAGCTGATTTCAAATTTGGCGAAAATCGACCGAGGTAAATACTGTCTGCTATGAATAGCGATCTAAGCAGAATACTAATTTACCATACAATTAACAGGTTTTTGCAATCGCTATTCAATAATAATCGCAGTGATTTTATTTTAACTGTAAATTGCACTACATATTTCATTTAGTCTAAAATCAAGATTATTGAAAGTGCATTATTAGTGTAGTGAAAACTCAAGATTTGCTAAAATCAAAATGAGTGAAAATCTAGATTCGAAAAACAGAAAGGCAGGCTCATCTGCATTCGGAAAACACAGATTTGGAAGAAAGAAGAAAAGGCAAAGAATTTTTCATGGAGATCTGCCGTCGTCTACATCCATCCCACCAGCTCAATCGACTTCAAGAAACAAAGGATTGATACCATTTCAAGCACTTCCTTCAACATTTATAGCATCCGAACCATTTTCATCTGAAAGAACATCTAGTGCAAGACCTTGAAAGAGCACCAGTGCGCAAACTTCAACATCAGGTATAGCAGCTATAAATTTTGTACAGCCAGAGATTCCTGAATCAAGATCCAGACAAAAATTAAAATTAGAATATGTAGAAGCTGGTCCTATAGAATATAGAATATATGACATTTCTTTACTTTTACCAGGATTACAGGAATCTTTGGCTTGTAAAATTTGTGGTGGCGATATCATATTCAATGAAGTTGATATCAGAGGCTCGGTAGCAAACTATCTATCACTTGCACCGACTGTTACAAAGCTACATTCATCGACTCAAGTAGACAAATTGGTCAAAAACGTAATGCTTTTGAAATTAATAAGCGAGTAGTATTAGCCATGAGAGCTCTGGGTCATGGACACACCGGTTTGAAAACTTTTTGTGGATTGATGGACTTTTTACCTCCAGTTGCTCATAGTCATTTTGGAACGATCAATCATGAATTAAAAATTTCAAGTCAAAAAGTAGCTAACGAGTCAATGTCTAAAAGGAACTAGTTACTAAGAACCAAAAACATTTTAATTGAAACCGATTGAATGTTTATGTGCCCTAATAATTCTCATCAAATAAAAAATTTACAAAAATACTGCAATCTTTTTGGTTTTGCATCCGATTTTAACGAACTAGAGCTTATTTTGTTTCTTGGAAAATTTCAGGATTAGTTACCGCAGGAGTTTTTGGAAATGATAGTTTAGGGTGTTGGCTATAGGTAGAGGTAATAGGTGAAAGTGAAGGAGTTATGTTGGAAGTTATAGATGGAGGCACGAGATTATTTGTGACGGTGATAGGTATAATGTGAAAATCGTACGTGGAGATTGAACGTAATAAGTAGACGCAAGAGGTAAAGGGTGGAGATTCTAGCGGCACGATGGAGGGATAGAAGGAGCATAAAAACATTGTAATTGGTAATGATTACTTGAAAGTCTTGATAATAAGTGGAGATAAAAGATGGAGGGAGAAGGGATAATGATTGAAGGCGATAAGTGAAGGGTAAGGGCTCATGATTAGAGACGATCGATGGAGATTGAAGGAATCATGATTGCAGGTGATAGGTGGAGGATGTAGGCGAAAGGAGAAGAGCGGAAACGATAGGTAAAGTGTGGAGACGATAGATGGAGGCTGAGGTATATGATTGGAGGTGATAGGTGGAGGATACAGGTGATAGGTGGGATTACGTAGGGTTATGATTGGAACTTATAGTTTAAGGTATTGGCAATAGGTAGACCTAATTGGTGGAAGTGATTGGAAGTGATAGGTGGAAATCATTTGTGAAGGTGATAGGTGAAACGTGAAAATCATAGGTGAAGGTTGAATGTAAGAAATAGATGCAAGAGATAAAGAGTAGAGGTTCTAGGGGCACGAGGAATCAAAGGAGTATAATAACATTATGATTGGAAATAATGACTTGAGAATGTTGATAATATGCGAAGATAAAAGTTAGAGGGTGAGGAGTTCATTATTGAAGGTGATAAGTGAAGGGTGAAGCGATCATGATTGGAAGTGGTAGATGGAGCGTGAAGTGATCATGATTGGAGCCGGTAGCTGTGAGATGTAGGTACTGAGAGAAGAGTGTAAACGATAGGTAAAGGGTAGAGACGATAGATGGTGGCTAATGGATATGTTTGGAAGTAATATATACAAGCACAAAGTCATAGGTGAATGCAATGCGTACAGAGTTGGTTTACGTGGAGATTACGACATAGCTGGAGTTAGGTAATGGTTTGAAATAATAAGTTAAAGGTCTTTGAAATATTAAAAATTGAAGCGATGGGGGTTGGCGAGCGGAGCGAGCAGGGGGGTACCCCCCTAGTATATATATTAGTGTGACACAAAAGCCATACCATCTTAAAAATTGTTATGCCGAGGGCCTCAAGCGGTAGGTAGCTAACCATGGAAGGCAACAGATTTTACCGTTTTTATTTTGAACAATTTTTCGCTTGTCCCTAGCAGTTTATGTTTTAGATCGTAAGTAACATGGAGCAGGCAGACATTTGTACTTTCTCTTAAATAAGTATAAAAGCGTGTACTTTTTTGGAGTTTTTTTGTTTCCAATCTCATTACAGTGGGGATAACTATCATTTCGAAAAAGTTTGGTCAAAAAATAACAATAATTAAGAAAGTTAACAGGTGCAAATTTTGGTCGAAAGTGCTGGTTTTCGAAGTCGATTTAAGGACCCTTCCACTGCTTCTAGACTACTGTAATTTTAACCAAATACTCTTACACTCATGAAGAAGTGATTTCAGTAAAAATTTTTCACAAATCATGTTTAGATTGGCGTAGAAATTGAAATGAAAGTAAGGACTTCAGATCGAAAAAGTAGGTGAAAGCTGTAAATTTTTTTGGGGATTAGCTGCTATGATACTTTCCTAGCCCTTCCAGCTGTACACGAAAATGCAACACATGTTTCGCTCTGACCGACGTTCTTGGCTCCAAGCGTCCAGAGTAAGAAACTGGGAATTCCAGCAAAAAAAAATTCGAAGCGGTGTAGATACTTTCTCCCTGCTGCTCTGCTACTACCCTATGGTCTTCCATCTTATTTCCTTTACCGGACTATTTTCATATATTCCTCACTTGCATACATAACCTCTTTATGACTAGTAATACTTGTGCATTTGTGATTTATAATTATATTTTCTTTATTCCCCAACATACTATAAAATATTTCTGTTGTTGAAAAAAAATTAATGCCATTAATTTTTAATAATTATAATCGTAACAACAATAATAACAACAATGACAATAATAATTTAGAATAACCATTTAATTATAATCGGCGCTAGTATTGTTGTTACTATTGTAACAATTTTAAAAATAAATTGTTAACTATCAAAAATTTTTGAAATTTGAGAAAATCTTTTAATTTAAATTATCTTGAAACATTTTCGTTTTTGTGATTTTGCAAGAATATTTTATTTATTTATATCACAAAAAGTTCTTGGTGTTGATGAATATCGATGCCGTTAATTGATTATAAGAACAATAATAATAAGAACAACAATAATCATTATTTAGTATAATCTATTATTATTGTCGTTGTTGTTATTGTTGTTGACTTTATAATAACATTCAAATTAAAATTGTTTTTTAATTATTTTTAATGTTTAAATTCATCGAATCCTAAAATCATACTAATGAATCGCATTTTTTACTTACCCTACCTCGAATTTAAAAAAAACAAAGCCGGTAACAATGTTTTAACATTTTCATCCTTGAGCCGTGAACGCGCGTCAGTTTCGTACCATACGGCCCCCACCACTTCTGTCCACGGCGCCGACTGCACCGACGCGCGTTCACGACTCAGAACCGAAAATGTTGCTTCAAATCGTAGCCGTCGGAAGAAAATGCCGTAAATCAGTCAAATTTAATCGAATCGCGCTCTTTCTTTTTTTGATTCAGGGTAGAACAAGTAAAAAATTCTATTTGTTCTGTTCAATTTCAAGATTACGTTGAACTTCTATGTGGAAACATCAATTTTGTCACAAATTATAATTAGTACTAAACTACGTACAGAGATATAGGCAGCTAGAATCTGCTGGAATGAGAGAGAGAGAGAGAGAGAAAGAGAGAGAGAGAGATGCGCTTGCAGTAGGCGTATACGAATGAGAGATAGAGAGAGGGAGAGAGCTGGAGAGTTCGGGCGTCCCTGCACTATGTATAGATATAGGTATAGCTATAGACTGAGTTGAGCGTCAAAATAGAGGGAGGGCGGGAGAGACAGAGATGCGGAAGTAAGGAAAACCGAAACAAGTCGAAGAGAGTCGAAAAGGGAAAGTGTCCACGTGCGCAGACCCTGCCATAAATATTAGTCTGGATATTTATGACAAGTACATTCAGTGGCAATGAGCACTGTGTATTGTAGTGTTTGACTCCTTATTAAGTTTTCAGTCGTCCTGCTTCACTAGGTCACGAAACTTTGGAGCACCAGGGACAAGCGAAAAATTGTTCAAAATAAAAACGGTAAAATCTGTTGCCTTCCATGGTTAGCTACCTACCGCTTGAGACCCTCGGCATAACAATTTTTAAGATGGTATGGCTTTTGTGTCACCCTAATATATATATATATATATATATATATATATTTATTCGGGTGACAGGAATCGGCCGCATGTTTGAAAACTGAATGTCTCAGAATCTCAAGCGATGGCGGAGGGTCCGTGGAGTACATTGCACTTTTTACTTTTTCCAAAAAGTTATTTTCCAGCCCTCTCCGTGAATTTAATCGTTCAAATGAAAAATAACATGGGGCAAGCGGGTGTTTTTCGTTTTCTTAAAATTTCGCAGCTTCCTCGATTTCCTTGTCACTTTGTCTGACTGTAATTCTGGTCTTGCCGAAGTCCAAGGCTTGTACTAGCTTTCTGACCGTTTCCTTGTCATTATTGTCTACCTTGGGTAAGGTTGGCGTTATGGTCGGTTCCGGTCTGAGATCTACTTGCGCTTCGGCTCGCATAAGCTTTTCGGCTTTCCTGAATTCTGCCATTTCTTTTATCTTCTCCAGGCTCTCTTTCGAGAATTCTTCGATGTCTTCTAGTCCATGACAACGAATCATTTCCTTCTCTACTCGAAAGCCTCGCCTCTTATATAGTTGAATTTCTCGTTCTAGCTTAGTGTCTTCATCGCTACTCTGCATTGGCGTAGCCGGCGTCCCATCTGGCTTAGATTCCGTGTCTCTGACCGTATTTGGTTGAGCGTGATTTCCTTTTTTATCTTTTTTTGTCTCTTCCTTCTTCGTGATAGAGTCTGACCGTTATCTGACGCTGGCATCTCCTCTTTTCACGTTCGTCTCATTTGTCTGTTGTCTCTGCTTCCGATGTGCTTATTTCTGACTATGGTCAGCCTGGCCGTTGGTGACGATTCTGGCTGCTACTGTCTCATTTTGCATTATCTCTAGTGGCTGTGTGCCACTCTCTCTCC
>JACCIB010001823.1:0-18976 GCA_018906965.1 Philotrypesis tridentata | reverse complement strand
TATTCGGGGCGCCTAGAGCCATCCTAACCGATCAAGGCACAAATTTCTTGAGTAAATTAATGAAACGGGTCGCGAAGCGTTTCAGAATTAAACAAATACAGACCACGGCTTTTCACCCCCAAAGCAACGGGAGCCTAGAGCGTGCTCACTCCAGTCTGATGGAATTTGTAAAATTTTTTGTACAAAAGAATAAGAGCGATTGGGATATTATAACCGACTTAGCAGTTTTCAATTTTAACACGAGTGTAAGGTGAAGCAACGTGGCACAGCTCCGTTTGAATTGGTCTTCGGACGGATTGCGCGAACGCCAACGGAGTGACGAAATTCAGAGTGAGGATTTATTACCGACGTTTTTAAACGGTTATATGCGGGATTTAATAACACGGTTACATAAGTTACAAGCAGCTGCTCGAGAAAATTCTATTAAAGCGAAAGAAAGAGCGAACGATATTATGACAAACGGGTAAATATCAAGACCCTCAAAATCGGTAACTACGTTTGGCTACTTAAAGGCCCGAAAGCAAATAAGTTCGATGATCAATACAGTGGGCCCTACTTGGTACTAGACGTGAGCGAAAATGGTAATGTGAAAATTAGATTGAACGCAGCGAAAGAAAAGGTAGTACACGCTAACCGCTTGAGAATGTCTCACATTGAACCCTCGATAGAGGGAAAACCTCCAACATGCTGAATAATCACCTATAAAATTAAACAATTTATCCTGTAGAAAATATAGTTATTCCTTTTTCTTGCACATCACTCCGATGAGATTGTGTTAAAATCAAACCGTTCAAACGATACGCCATCTTGTCGGAAACAAAAAAACACAGGCGCAACAGTACACGCTGTCAGCACGATTCGGCGCAATAGCAGAGGGGATAGTAAAATCAATAGTTGCGCGCACGAGCCTGATTGCACACTATACGCACACAGGGCGGAGTCAAAAAAAAAAAAATCAATATCCTTCTGAGATAATGCATTTATTCAAATTGTTTACAGATGAAGAACGACTTACTATCCGTGATTGCAGTAGTAGGAATGCTGGCGCAAGGGGTCAATGCGATTATCGCATACGACTGTGCTCATAAGGTCGCAAACTTAACCACGTACTCATTACTAAATATAGGTGAATGCGAAATGGACATTCCACAAGTAAATGCTACCCAATTATATCTAAGACTATTACAGTTAAACGACTTCTCAACACAAAGGGTGAGATTTTGCAAAGTCAATGTAAAAAGAACTGTGAGATATTGCGGAGCCTTCTCCCATACTAAAGAAATCAATAAAGGCGAAGCAAAGTACTTGTTCCCTGTATCGAAAAGAGAATGCAACGAGATGCACGAGCAGGGAAAATTCCGAATCTATCAAAACGAAGTCGCGGGAATACGGCCAAATGATACCACAATACTTCCTATGACGTTTGTCGGAACCATCGATAAGGATGGAAGCTGTGATAAAGCGGGAGATTTTAACGATACTTACGGAGTCTACACGGATGTAATTGTATCAGGATACGTAACTATAACCTTGTATGAATACGAAGCTACGGTCAACATCAATGCAAATGAAATAATAATGCGTTCTGGGACAAGATGTTCTCTATCGCAAACCTCCTGTGTGGACGCGGAGTTAGGCAACGCCTTTTGGGAACCGATTCCATCCGATCCATGCGCTTTCGCAAATTACGCGCAATTATTTGCTGGAAGAGTTAATAAAATCATAGAGCACGGAAACGAAGATAAACCGATGTATATTATGGAGTCGAGCGAGGTAACATTCGCGTTTACATCAATCGGAAAAATAACTCTCTGCGGATACGAATTAATACGAACGGAGCATCCAAAATTATTTTTTGTCGATGGTGAAACTACCGAAAGTATCGTTAAGGTCAAACAACCGACGGTCAGTAATTTGGACATTTTTGCATACGTGAATTCAAAATTTATTTATGTCGAGAAACATATTAAGACCCAATTGAACAGGTTATACCGCGACGTGCTTATGCAGAAATGCGAACTAGAGAGAAAAGTGTTAGCGAATGCCTTAAGTATTGCAGCAACAGCACCCGACTTATTTGCCTACCAAATTACAAAAAGAGGCGGTTTTCTAGGTATAGTAGCAGGTGAAGTGGTACATTTGATGGAATGCGTTCAGGTGGAGGTGTCAAGGAGAGAGACGAAGGGTTGTTTTCAGGAACTACCGGTAGCACTGGAAGGAGTACATTACTTCTTGACACCGAAAACGCATATACTCAAAAGTTTCGGCACAGAAATTGCATGTAATACTCTTGTACCGGCTATGTATCTGTTTGAGAACGAATGGTTCAACATAATCCCTGGGGGAGTAACACGAGGCGGAACCCCGAATATCTTGAAACCTAACATCCAGCCTACCTGGAAATATACTGACCCAAATAAATTGGCAGATAGCGGCGTATACACCAACGAGCAAATTCAAGCATTAAGGCGCCACTTAATGTTCCCAGTAGAGAGGCCAGCAGTGCTAAACTCTCTAGCAATGAGCGTGTCGGGAAGAAATGCTAATTTAAACGGACTCACCATGACGAGGTTATTCGATGAGGAGGCACTGTCAAAACTGGCGGAGTCTACTTGGGCTAGAATGTGGGGACGATTCCTTTCATTTGGCTCAGTATCGGCGGGAGTAATAGGGATTTTTATGATTGCCAGGCTAATTAAGTTTTGTATAGATACGGTAGTGCATGGATATGCCTTACACTCAATATATGGGTGGTCTGTATTTATTTTAGCATCTGTTTGGAATTCAGTCACGCACCTGTTGATTCACCTGGGAACCAGGCAGGAGAAGCAAGCAGAAGCAGAAACAAAGAAACCAGAGGGTCAGAAAGAGCAGGAGGAGTTTAAGGCGGAGTTATGGGCACCACCGCCCATACAACCCCCACAACCCCCAACTAGAGGTACCGTCGCTTCCGAAGCGACTGTAACCAACCAAGGGGAACAGCCATTAAGATACCGGGTAATAGAGAATCGGTTATATCCAATATTGACAAATAAGGACACAGGCATTGGTAAAAATGAATCGGAGGGGTAAGAACGAGGCAGTCGCAGGTAAGTGTTTATAAGATATTACATAAGCAAGGCATGAAAATGTTAGCATTAGACGATCGTACCAAACTCATACTAGTCTCTCAGTTAATACATGTAAAAAACGAACTCATAGAGGTAAGTCAAGAGAAGAGTGAAAGTGACGAGGAATACGGCAACAGAGTAGAATGGCTACTAGCTGCCTACATCAACAAAGGTAACCTGGCTAGAATCGAGCTATATGAATTAACAGATACTGTCGAAACCAAGGAAAGGTTAGCCACGGAAGTTTTTATCAACGGCTTAAGGCCAGAGGTCAGAAGGTATATGAGCAGTGCCAAAATCTACAATAGTTTCAGCCAGGCGAAAAACCACGCGGAACGTATAACGCGAAGGTTGAAAGATATCGACTTGATCAAGCAAGAAATGATGAGTATGACGGAAATAAAAACGGTATGAACTGTCTTACGGAATAGAAACTGAAAACTATCGAAGTGTGACTCTGATCGAACGAAATTATACGCTGTACACGGGAAGGTTGCGGATGTACACTGCCCATCGTGCTATATTCAAATAATCATTGATCTAGGAAAAAAAGTTGGACCCAGTCAAAAATGTACACATCCTCTTCAAAGTATTAATTCCTTTGTCCTGTAAGCAGTGTGGTTACCAAGTCATGAACATCAGAAGCGCAAAAGGCTGCAAAAATTTGTCAAATCATGTTCAAATACTGTCCAGAGAGCAAGGACGAAGAAACAGAGTTAATATTCATATCTGAGTAATCACGATGAATGCAATCAGTGATTACGAAAGAGAACATTATATTTATAAGGAATCAAATAGATGTTTATTATGTCATAAGAGGGCACCCAAGTTTGAAAGGGACCTCACAGCACTTTGCATTGCAAGGGCACCATTAGAGGTGACACCCCAAATAGGCTTGATCAGGTGCCAAAAGTGTCAATGCATAATCAATTTTTACAAGTGCCGCATCGATCAGAATATCAAGAATGGAAGGAGAAAGACGGTAGTCACCAGGAAGGTAAAACAAATTATAGAACTCGACAAGTCCATAGCAAAGCAAGACGAATGGCTCACAAGTAAGAAAATTAGACAAATCAATCACGAAGTAATTACAAAAGCCATTCGTGAACAAAGTGAGCGAGACGCTCAGAAGTTCGGGGTTATTAAGCCGGAGGACGAAGAGGGGACGATCGAAACACTATCAACGGACGAGGAGGACCTACAGGTAGAACCTCTCGAAGTCGAGCTCAAACCTGGACCACTAACGACCGTAAAGGCAGTAGAACAAATTATTCCAGCCAGCGAGCTGGAGGCCTTGATTGACGAACAATTACAACGTGAAACTCGGTCAAAATGTTAGCATTCAATATCCTAAGTCTTTTTGTAATAGGAGTCCTAACGGGAGACGTTATAGTCAACCCTAGGGAACATGGAGCTGGAATAATGTATTCCAGAGAGGACGACGTCGCGCTAACCATGGGAAACTGGACGGTTATCACAGGAGTTCAGGTAGGAGTAGCATTCAGGTACATCGATGTTTTCCTCCAACTATGGGGAGAGCTCAGGAGCCGCAACACCACCGAATTAGAACCCGAAGGACGCGAAACGATCTTGACGGGACAAATCACTCAGTTAAATCAATTATATGCTGATTTCAATGACTCAACGCAAATACTGAGTGGAATAGCTGACCGAGTGGAAACGAACCACACACTCGAGCTTATCGACAAAGTGAGGGGACTAACCCGTACCACCAAAAAGAACCTCGAAGAAGATACAAAAATCATTACGGCAAGCCAACTAGATGTACGTTTTGAAGCTTTTAGAGTGGCCATGGATCAATTATCAAGGCAAGTATCAAACGAGGAACAGGAATTGACTTACCTGGAAGGTATAAACTTACTTAATGAAAATATACGGCTAGCGGAAATAGCCGTAGGAGTTGCGAGAGGGACTAAGCGCGCATTCGATACGCGCACGCTCCAGGAAGCTATGAAAGGTCAGCTGATACAATATCATCGACACCCTCCGATACCACTACATCAATTGGATGAAGATACACTCCTTTAATTCGGGTCACTAAAGCGCGAGCTAGTGGGAGAGGAAATGATCTTGCAAGTAAGTGTACCGTTGGTCTCAAGACCAAAATACCAAGTTTACGAAATCGTAACGATACCGGTGTTCGTCCTGGCTAATACCTCGAGTGACGTAGCGGTAGAGATCGTACCAAAAGGTAAGTTTCTCGTAACAACCTACGACTTAAACAGGCATTTCTTCCTGAGTGCAGAGGAATGGGACCGGTGCTTAAAGGTGCAAGGGACACGAGTATGCCAAAGCACTAAAGCTATACTAACTAAAGAAGACTGCGAGGTCGGCCTAAAAAGGATACCAGAGTCCTACCAGGTTATAGATCAATGTGAACTACGCTACCGTACAGGTAAGGATTGGTATCTAGTAAAAACTTCAAACCCAGCTAAATGGCTGTACTCTGTATCAACACCGTTACGAATCTTGAAGATATGTAATAACAGGATCAAAAACATACTCCTCATCGATACCGGAGAGATTCTGATTCCAGAAGGATGTCAGGTAAGGATAGGTGAAGAAATTTACCTCGGCGGTGCTTATAGAGACAGGAAAGAATTCTGGCCGAGAGCTCGACTAGAGATGGACCTGCCAACCGTGCAAGAAACATTAGACAACGACACATACTCAGGAAAATCGGATGAGCAGAATGACAGAATGCTCCAACCTTCCATGCAATCCTAACTACGGATAGTCGAAATTCACGGGAACATCACCACCTCGGTGATGGCAGGTATGTTAATAGAAATAACATTAACCATAGCAGCGTTAGTGGTGTACCCCCTTGTCAGACGATGGCTCAAAACGGACCAAGACGACGAAAAGGCACCGACTAGCAGACACACGAGTATGGCTCGATCCCGAAATGCGATGCGAATTTCAAGGACCACGGAGGGAACTCCCTGAGTTACCGGTGGAAGTGGGAGGCTCGGTGCCAGAAAATTTGATGTACGCTCAAGTGACCAGCCAGGAGCCAGCATATACGGTAATGCGACCCATCAAAACATTGATTTTTACAGACACGTCCGAGGACAACAGCGGGGAAACGGTGTACGACACACCGCGAGAGCCCCCGGAAGCGACTAGGTGGTGCTCACTACCCACCATTGTAGAGGGAGAAAACGAGGACTGCCCGGCAAGCCATATCTTCATTAATTGGCAGAAACAAAGGGTGGAGTCCTGTAGAGAGAAGTACAGGAAAAAGGGAAATATCAGTACGGTGTAAGTATGACAGGTAAGTTTAGGAGTCGGCAGGTAGAGAGAAAGGGAGAAAAACTTTTTCTCCAATGAGTAAAAACAAACAACACGCGACTACTTGCGGAGAGAGTAAGAAAGAGAACTATCTGAGTTCGAATACAGCAAAAAAAGGTAGAAGCAGCCTTACACCCGAATAAGCCAAGGTAGAGACATATCACGTTAACAGCACATATGAAATTAATACAAGTCAACGCATCGAATAAACGCACTCGACTATGGTCGCATAACAATTTTTTTTCTGTCGTTCTGAGAGTGTAGGAAAATTTTTGGTCAAGTTTCTGTCTTGTCGTACTTAGACGATGAACGAAAATATTCACTGAACCGTATATATATATATGCATAAACGTAATAATCTTTCGTATTCGAGAGAATTAGTATTACACGGGGCATTAGTAGTATTGACTATCTAAATTTACATAAATTACATATATTCATATATATTATATCAATATATATATAATAAAGGTATTCATACTTGATCCTATATAACTGGATCTTTATTTAGCATTGAACGTAGTTTAAAGTTATGTGTATGCATATTAACCTTTAAAATAGCTTAATAATAATGACTTGGTCTGAAGTAATACAGGATTGCAGGAAAGTAATAAAAAAAAAACAAAAAAAAACAAATATATGTGCCATGTATACACCTTTATAACCTGTGTAGTTAGTAAAAATGCGAGTTGTACCTTTTTATGTAACGGTTTTCATTACATAACATAACTTATAATCAACAATGCATACCATGGCGCAGTTGAGGAGAGAATCGAGACTTCATGTAATTCTCACCGCAACTACGAGAGCAAATTACGAGCAAACTTTAAGGTTTTTTTTGTTGTTTGTCGCTTTAAGTCAGGAGCTGTAGTAAGCACCGACACACTATTGTGCTCTTGTACTCCCAAGAAGCCGGATTTGTATAAGTAGTCGTTTTGTACGAGGATCGTCCATTGATAATTAAAAAGCAGTAATCTAAGTATTGTATACAATTTAACGCACTAAGCCGTTGGAAGCAAACTCCGTTTCAAAGTGACGGAAAGATCGGTTAACTTAAATCACTGATGGCAACGATGGTATAACCGGTAATATGATAAGAGGTGACTTTAAGAAGCCCTCATTAACATTGAGCTACGTGAGAATTTTGTAACGTACCATGACGATAAGAATGAATGCAGAAAGATATCTATATGTACCAAATGTAACGAGTATTAAATGCATATAGGAATAGTATAACTTTGTCAATATAGTTGGATTTGTGAGAACATGAGGCGAAATAATACTTAGCGATCAAAAAAAGAAAACAAAAAAAACTAAGCAGCTATGTAATCACATAGCAACCTTATAGCCGAAAATTAATAACTATATTCAATGATTAAAAAGTATAAGCATCAGTATTATAGAATCATATAGTAACTATATTCAATGTTTAAAAAGTATAAGCATCAGTATTATATAATCCTATAGTCACTGTATTCAAAGTTTAAAAAGTATAAGCATCAGTACTATATAATCATATAACCACTGTATTCAATGTTTAAAAAGTATAAGCATCAGTATTATATAATAATATAACCATTATATTCAATGTTTAAAAAAGTATAAGCATCATTATTATGAACCCACATAGCTATCTTATAATCATAATTTAATAAGCTTAGTGAATGTTAAACAAATTATGAGCTTCAGTATTTTATCGCAAATTTAATCAACTGTGAAATTGTAGCTACGAGCATAGGAACTATCATATCGTATTATTCGCTACTATTGTAATAACTCCTAGGAACCCAAGTAAGAGTTACTACGAAAGCGCGACGGCGCAAATGAACATAAGTACGAGCACTCTTAACAATATAATACTAGTCACATAAATACGTATGAATAAAAAAAAAACACAAAAATCTATAAAAATATGTAAAAGTAACAAATTATAAAAATTGTGTGTAGTAAAAAATACGAATAGTCATTTAACTAAGCAATTATATAATCAATCAATATTATCAATGTAACGCTATGTAACCATCAGTAAGAGTAATTATACCCATATTATCTCGACTATATGAAGATAAACAAATAGACTTATAATAATTGTAGGCAGTCCGAGAATGCTGAAGCATGTAGGCGTGAGTGTAATAAATTACTATAAACATGTCGTTGTTACAACTGCCATTAAATGAGTTAAATAATTGGAAAAAATCAAATCGATAAAAAAAACAAGAACTTCTATAATGAAGAAATTTAAAATAAGAATATTTACCACTAATCAGTATATGTATTATCCGCAGGGATAGCTCATCAAATATGTCGATATATTATAAAATAAGTAACGATGACACAAAATGATAGTTATCATAGAATAAGGTTTAATTAATGTCCAATATATATAAATTCATATGCCAGGAAACAAGTAGAATATTTTCAAATGAGAGTAACTACAGTAAAATTGACTATTTGCACTAATGGTAACACATAACTTACTCAAACACTCATAAGTAAATAATTTTTTTTTAACAAAAGCAGCAAAACTCTTTTTGAATTAAGTATATCAGGTAAATAACTGTCAATGTTAACAAATATAACTTGTAAGCTTCAGTAGTTACCCTTAATGTGAGCAAATCTTTGAAGGCAAACACAATAAATACATCATAGGACAATTATTAAAGTTTGTTATTCAGTCGTCATCATCATCGTACTCTTCTGGAATAAAAGCAGGCTGATCAACGGAGTAAATGCGAGGTCTCCATTCCTGGAACAGGAAACAAAAAAAACAATAAAGAAGTTGAGGAGAATTTCCAAGCATCCAGAAGAGCAACTATAATTACCAGAAAGAGAGATGGAGGACAGTCCATCCCGGCACCACAGATACCACAAAGGGGAGAAGGGAAGTCCCAGCCCTCGAAGTGACAAGGAAGTGAACCGTGCCGGTCTGACCGGAGGGATTCAATATGAGTACGAAGAGGGAAGACCTATACAAATCCAAACAAGAGCATTAGTAGCAGGACACACAAGGAAAAAGAGCGCAAGGAACTTACCGGAAGAAGAAGCGGCTCGAGTTCATCCGACGAAGAGGATATGGTAGGGTCGTTCACCTCTAAAGATGAAGATGTCACTGAACACTCGGGCTCACTTCCGCGAAGAGGACTCAAACAACAACGCCTTTTGAATAAGTATAATGAGCAAGCCGCCACCACCAAAGTG
This sequence comes from Philotrypesis tridentata, assembly GCA_018906965.1. Classification (NCBI taxonomy): domain Eukaryota; kingdom Metazoa; phylum Arthropoda; class Insecta; order Hymenoptera; family Pteromalidae; genus Philotrypesis; species Philotrypesis tridentata. The sequence continues at coordinate 9,353 of JACCIB010001823.1, read as the reverse complement.
GCAAACGAGCAACCCAACGCAGTAATAGCACACTCAATATCCGAGACCATGGTTAGTTTTCAGCACGACGGTCGAGAACAGACTGACGAAAATCCCGACAACCCTAAGGAAGAAAAGGCAATAAAACAAACCCCTGCATGCAGCAATTACGAGTGCACGAGGATTTCAGCCAGAAGAGCAGGGGGAAGAAGCATTCCACCCCAAGAGGATGACGTTATAAACAGAGTGAGAAATTGAAGCTCGAGGGAAATAATATATGTAATCTTTTACAAATTCTGTTTACCGCGATAATCAAGCTCGAAAATTCCAATGTTCCCCAATTGACCCTACAATCCAATCATTTTCATATTTTGCACCAAGTTCAAGCTTATTCAGCGCCCGGCGCTGATCTACAGTCAGCAGGGGGAGTGTAACGTCATGATACGTTACCGACAGACGATGTATCGACCCGACCTACTGCCGGACCCAAGGAGCGACAGCGAGTAAGAGGCTGGCAAACTTACCAAGTCGCCCACCAGGGAAGACCATGCAAAATCAATATCTCCCAGACTGCTAGACATATGAAAAAGTTTACGACCGAGTCTACACAGGGGGATGATGCAGGCCAACAAGGAGCATGGTGAAAAATCACTTAAGGTCGTAAAAGAGGGAATTAAACCCCCCCACCTTAGGCTTGGACAACGTCTACACTCATGTGGAATATATATATATGTATGTCTAAACATAGAAATACCGCAAGAAAATAAGAAGAACTAAGATCCTCCCTTCCTCCACCACACCCCTTGCCCTCATCTGAACACTCCCGACTTCCTATAAAAGCCCAGAGGTACCATGCCTCAGGGGCTGTCTCCGATCATCAATCTAAGCGGACACTCTGTCTGAGTAACTCTCGATTCTGTAAATTCAAACTTAGAATAATTTCCTCGAGTCTCGATTCTAACTCGAACTCGTGCTTTCGTATATAAGTAAAGTCTACGCAATTGTAAAACTAGCCCTTAGAACTAGTAAAACGTTTTCTACTGTAATTGTACCGAATAAACACGTTTGCCTTTGAAGTAAATTCAAACCGAGTAATAATTCATTTCTCCCGCGCAAACCCCGACGCGACGAGCGCAATCACCGAGGGGAGAACTGACATCAATCGAGGGGATCTGACTGACGCACGAACTCAGGCCAGCCACCAAGCCGTCTCGCTGACTCGACACAAGGTAAGTGATCATACTCTATTGGACCCGAGCATGCTGTAAGCAACAAGTAGGACTTTAACCTTGCCTAGGAGCTAGACCCCGTAGCTGTACGCTTGATCTCCCTGCCCCGCTGTTCGCCGCTTTGCTACCTTTTCCCATGACGGGCCGATTGACGCGGTCCGTGCTGAATAAAAGGTCACGTTACTCCGGTTATTAAGTAAATATATTTCTAGTCCAAGTGATCGTAATCTGTACGCTACCCGGGACGTTACACAGTTAAGAGCAGATAGAGTGGCCCAAAATATACATACATATATATAAGAAAATATATAGAATTATTAATCCATCATCCATAAGTCTACAATAACAATAAGGTAAGAATTCAGAAGTTAAATGTTCAAAATATTTAAAACCACAATAACAGAGTTGCTGCTCAAGACAGATTGACCATCCGTTGCTTGCGTAGCAAGCATTGAAAGCAAACTCTGAAAATAATATTATTAGCAAATATTGAGTGTAAATAAAACGCTCATTATAGCAAATTGGAGGTCCCACCGAGATGCAGTTTTCAGATTGGGTGTCGGTTCTGTTGTTGTGGCTATAGTTTTAAGCGAATATAATAGTGATAGTAGGAAAATAGTCTAGCGTGCGAAAAGACGCTAAAGTTTAGAAAATTCAAAAATGGCCGCCCAAGCAGTGCGCGTCGGCGCGTTAGTCATCAATGGCTAGAGGAGGTCAATATAGGTATAGCAGCAAGAGGCTGGCAGTGCGCGTGGCCTGGAGAAGGGAGCCGCCATGTTGGCCAGTAGTGTGAATGGCAGTGAGAGAGCTTGCCAGATTTAAACTTAGTCTGAAAAATTTTCAAAGTTAGTAGAGTTTTAGTAAAAGTAAGTGTAAATAGTGCAAGTGTCCTGGGGGGCCCATTAAGGATATTAATAAAAATTGATTGATTTAAAAGAAGAAAAGGAAGAGAAAAGGAAAGTTCTTTGTAGTATTTAAACAAACATATATTTTGAAGTTTTCATATATGTTTGTTTAATTGGAAAAAATAAATAGAGGAATAGGGAAGAGAATAGGTAAAATGAATTAAAATTGATAGTTATCATTTTTTTTCCTTTAAAGTATATTTATTTAGTCATTATACGTCTAAAAAAAAAAGGAAAAGGTAGACTATGAGTTATTGTTTTTTCCTGAGAGAAATGAAAATAATAGTTATATGATTAAAGGGATTTATATTTAAAATTTTTAGTTGTTACTGAATCGACTAGGAGTTTTGCATTAACATTGTGAAGGAACATTTTATTGCAAATCAGTGATTGAGTTTATGTGCAAAAGTTCATTTACGAGGGGGGGCCCATGTAGAATAGTCCTGTTAAGTTTTTGATTATCTGAAAATTGACAAAGTGGATTAGGCGTGTAGTGAGGAATCAAATTAATGTATGATTTTGGAAATTTTGATTTATTTTATTTAGGAGAGTTATTGAATTTTTTTTGTGAAAGTTGCGCCAGTGTGTAATAAAAATTTGGAGCAATTGCAAAATATCAGGTAGTGTCGAAACAGAATTTGGTATTTCGACACTTGCTGATGTATTAAAAATTGAATTTGAGGTTTATTGAGGTGTCGAAATGCAGATTCAGCATTTTGAGACAGAGGCGAGCGAGAAATTTTATGAACTCAGTATATGCTGAGTAATTGATTTTGCAATTTGTGATTTTGAAATGAGTTTAGAGTAGGATAGAGAATGCAGTAGAGAAATGGATAATTGATTTATTTTTTTGAATAGTATATTTATTATAAATGCAAAGCATAGCCTGCGGGTATCAATGGATGTGGAAGAATCAGTTGAATTATTAAATAGAAAAGATATTTATCAGTTGAATTATTGAAAGGAAAAGTGAATATAGTGAAAAAAGTAGATTGATTGAAGAAATATTGTTTATAATAATTTAATAGAAAGTGTTAATGTGTGTGAAAGTGTTCAAGTGTTAGAGAGAGACAGAGATAGGTTTTTGACAGATTGAGGTTAGTCGAGGAATCAACAAGTGTTAGATTAGAGTGAATAGATAGGAAAGAGTAGTGAAGATTTATTGTATTGAGAGGAAAAGTGTTGTGTTAGTTGAAAATAGTGATTTTTGATTTATTGAATTAGTTTGAATTGAATTATTGGTAAAGACGAGGATATGGTAGATACAAAGTGTGACGATAGTGTGGAATATTATAGATAGAGATAAAAGTAATTGAGGATTGAATTATTTAATATTATTTTAATTAATTTAAAGGTGATTTGTGTGTGCGGGAAAGATATTTTGTGAAAAGTGCGAGGTTGTGGACTTGAAATTTTGAGAATTTTGATTTTTGAGAGGTAAATTGACGGTGTTTTTGTGAGATTTTTAGTGAATGAAAAGGATATTCGTGTATTGGATAGGTTGTTTCAATAGGAAGAGATTTTCAGTTTATTTTTGTGAAAATTGTTTGATTATTTGAAGGAAACGAGATCTGAGATTGATAATAGTGAGAGTTTAGCGTCGAGAGTTGAAGTTTTTTTAAAGGAATTAGTGTATTTTTGAATGTTTTATTTTTTGAAAGGATTCAGGAGTAATAGGAAAAGTTATTGTTAGTGGAAATAGTGAGTAAAATTGTTTTGGTTAGAGGAAGTTGGTTGAGATGCGGGGATCTAAGTAACGCACTTGCTGTGTTAAAGAAGAATCGAGTGATTTTGAGAGTTTTTTCAATTAAATTTGTGTAGAAGATTATAGGAGTAAGTGAGGGAAGTGATCAATAGATAATTGAGATTGTTTACTTACAAATTTTTCATTGTTTGTTGAAATATACGAGTTTTTGTAGTAGATGATCGTGTTTGGCTATCGTCTCCAAGTTTTTCTGGAAAAAAAAAAAACAAAGCATATGTCACAAAGTATCGATACTTTGTTTCGAAATAGGAATTGGTAGAATTATTAATTTAAATTGGTTTTTGTACTTATCTAATAGTTTTGTGGTAGTTGATGTTGAGTCCGTGGAGATGATTTTCATTTGCACTTTTTCCCAGGATTTATGGAATGTTGAGTAGATTTGTGCACTGTACACTTGTAGAGGAGGCACTGAAGATTATTTTTAGTATGAGTTTTGAGGTCCTACGTGCTTATTTAACAATTTAAAGTTTAAATAAACTTGGATGTATATGCGCGCGCGAGGTTAGCCAGCCTAGTACTGAAAAGACATCAATATATGTATACAGGTGCAGGGAGCCAAAGCATGAGTAGGAAAAGTCACTAGGATTGAGTTGGCACTAGTGTTTGGACTAGAGGGCAGTCATTTTAGGCGCGAAGATTTGAATTTGAAAATAGCACTTAGAGAATTTTGAATGTTTTTATATGGGGAAAATTCATATTTTATTATAATAATTAATAATAATATTTTTGTATAATAAATAATTATTTTATGTGTATAATATTTATATATTTTTATGTTTTTTATATATTTTGTGATTTATTCTTGAATGTGTAATAATGATAATTAATATTTATAATATTTTTAATAATATGATAATATATGGGAATTTTTATTGTTGATTAAGGGATTATTTAAATAATAGTTTTTTGATATTGTGGGATATTTGTTGTTCTTTTAGTGTTTCAAGTGGAATAATTATAAATTATTGAGTTTTTTTGAATAATTTAATTTAGTTTATTGTTTTTTTTTTGATAATAATTATCGTTTTTTTTCTGAATTGAATATTTATTGTTTTTTTAATATTTTGGATTTTAAAGTGATTTATTTGAGGAAGAGTAGAGATATTTTGAAAAGTTTTTTGAATTAGTTGTGTATTTTTGAGGTATTTCAGTGGATTTAGTGTTAATTTATAGTATATTGGCTTGATCAAGATGACGGGTACAGGAGCAGGTGAGGCGACGGGCCTGGATGCCACGAGCACAGCGTTGATCAATGGATTGACGAATTCTTTCACATTAATGAATGTGATGAGTGGAATACCTAGTTTTGATGGAAAACATACAAGTTTGAGGAATTATATTCAAGATTTGAGGAATGCTAATGAATTGGTGACAGATTCAACGAGGCCACAGTTTATGAGAGGAGTGTTACAACGGATAACAGGACCAGCGAAGAAGAGTTTAAATAATAAAGAATTCAGAAATGTGGATGAGTTGATAAGGCATTTGAAGCAGAGATTTGGTCCAGGAAGGGATTTTAGTTATTACAATAATAAAATACAGAGTATTAGAATGAGACAACAAGATACAGTTGGTGATTTTTATGATGAATTAAATGTGTTGTTGAGTGGAGCAAGAAGTGTTTTAAGAGAATTGTATGGTGATGATTACAATGAAAATATGATGGAGCCTACACAGAAGGTTGCAATTGATAATTTTATTAGAGGATTACATCCAGGATTATCAGATAAGGTGGATGCATCGAAACCAGTTACGTTGACAGAAGCGTATGAAGAAGCAGTACGACTTGAAGCTAGAATGGAAGCGAAAATTATTCCAGATACGAGACCTTATAGAGGTAGAGGTCAAGATAATTATCATAATAATGATAGAAATTTTCATCAACAATTTAATAGGAATCATAATGAACCAATGCATGGATTTGGAATGAATTATGTTGGATATTTGGAGGCTAAGGCACCAGAAGAACAACAAAATAGTGGGGGTAATTGGCAGAACGAAGGTCAATATGGTAATAATGTTTATGGGCAACAGCAGCAGAATTTTAGAGGTAGAGGAGGCTACAGTAATTATCGTGGAGGTTATGGTAATTTTAGAGGAAATTTCAATAATTCATATGGAGGAAATAATAATCAAGTTAATGGTGGTAATAATTATAGAGGTAATTACAACAATTACAGAGGTAGTTATAATAATTATAGAGGTAATAATAATAATAATTTTAGAGGTAGAGTTGGATATAATAATTATAGAGGTGGTGCAAATCAAGGTAACAGAGATTATAGTGAAGGTAATAGTGGATATAACAGGAGGTTGTTTAATCCTCAGACTGGTAATTTTAATAATTATGTACAGAGATATCCAGATCAGAGAGAAAATGACAGCAGATTACAACAAAATTGGAGGAGTCAAGGTCAAGGAGGAGAAGGTAATTCTGGTCATTTAAACTACCAGGAGGCTCGTCAAGACAGAGTGGCGAGCCTATCACCAAAAGCATTGGAGCAGAAGCAGCAGCAACAACAAGAGCAAGCGAGGAATTTAGATGTGAAAAATTATCAGCAGCAAATAGAGTGTTTAATGCAACAGAAAGGGAAGCAGCAAGCACCAGTTATGTCTATTTTAACGGGGCGCAGTCAGCAGAGTCATATGGTTCAGCCTACAAGACAAGATTTGGAGAATATTTTAAGGAAAAGGATAGAGTAACTGCAGTGCGAATTCATGTACCAATTGGAACAGTAAGACCGTGGGTGACGTTTATGGTTGATTGTGGAGCTGGTGTGAATTTGATTAAATTGACAGTTTTAGATAAAGATATGCCAATTGATACAGATGATGTTATTGGTTTAGGAGGAATCACGAGTCAAATTATTTATACATTGGGTTCAGTTTATTTGAAAATTAGAAATTCAATTGTGAAGTTTAATGTGGTGTTAGATGAGTTTCCAATAATGAATGATGGTATTTTGGGGAGAAGTTATCTGAGACAAGAGGAAGCTGTAATTTCTTATTATAGTAATACTTTGATGGTGGCTGGAGATGTAATGAATCCAATACCATTTTTGATGGAGAATGAAGAGGAAGTGAATTATAATAGACAATGGTTACAGGTACAAAATGGAGATCGAAGATTATTATCAAAGGAGTTGGTGAGTGTGAATAATGCAGATGAAAGGGATGGTAATCAAATGATTGATTCAGATAAAATGGTTTATAATATCAAAGCGAGAACGAGGCAAGTCATACAAATTAATTTAATTCATAGGGATTTGCAAGAAGGTTATGTCTCAAGGATTGATGTTGGTAATGAGAATGTGTTTTTGGGAGAAGGAATAGTAATCAATGAACATGATACTTGTAAGATTTTGGCTATAAATACAGATGAAAAGGACGTGACTATTGAGGTGAATCCTAGGGAGTTGATACCATTTGAGATGGAGGCTAATTTCTTAGAAGAACCGGATAGTGAGTTTGAAGGACAAAGAATTGTAGATAATACAGAAAGGTTTAGAAGAGTGAAGGAGGTGGTTAGACGACAGCATTTGAATAAGGAGGAATTACAAATAGTTGATGGGATATTGGAAGATTATTTGGATAGGTTTTTATTGCCAGGAGATAAGTTACCATGTACTGACATGATTCAGCATTATATATTTTTGGAGGATAATGTTCGAATCAATACGAAACAATATAGGCATCCGCCGAAACATAAACAGGTGGTAAAGGAGAGTGTTGAAAAGAAATTGAAGGATAAGATCATTAGAGAATCGAATTCGCCGTGTAATTCTCCGATATGGATTGTGCCGAAAAAACCAGATAGTCATGGTAATCCGAGGTGGCGAATGGTTATTGATTTCAGAGAATTGAATAAGAAGACTATTAGAGATGCTTATCCATTACCAAATATTGCTGATATTATGGATCAATTAGGAGGAGCAATTAATTTTCCGATTTTTGATTTGGCGAGTGGTTTTCAACAAATTCCTATGGCCCAGGATTGTTATAAAACAGCTTTTTCAACAATTAATGGACATTATGAGTATACACGCATGCCAGAAGGTTTAAAAAATGCAACTGCGACGTTTCAAAGATTGATGGAGAACGTTTTGAGAGGTTTGCAAAATATAGAAATGTTGGTGTATTTAGATGATATAATTGTCTACAGCAGAGATTTGACTGAACATGAATCGAGAATTAGAAAATTAATGGAGAGATTGAGGGAAGCGAAACTGGTATTACAACCTGATAAGGTGGAATTTTTCAGAACAGAGGTAGCGTTTTTAGGACATATTATTAGTGCAAGAGGAATAGAACCGAATCCGCAGAAAGTAGAAGCGATTACAAAGTTGGCGACACCGAAAAGTGGTAAAAGTGTGCGAGAAATTTTGGGTATGTTTGGTTATTATAGGAAATATATTAAAGATTTTGCAGTGATTGAGAGGCCTATGAGGAATTTGGTGAAAGATGGTGTGAAGTTTGAGTGGACAGAAGATTGTGAGAAGAGTTTTCAAACTTTGAAGGAATGTTTGATAAATCCGCCTATTTTGCAGTTTCCAGATTTTAAAAAAGAATTCATTTTGACAACTGATGCCTCGGATATAGCGATTGGTGCAGTTTTGAGTCAAGAGAAAGATGGATTTGAACATCCTATTCAATTTTTATCGAGAACATTGACTAAAGCTGAGAAAAATTATTCAACGAGTGAAAAGGAGTGTTTGGCAGTGTTGTATGCGTTACATCAGTTTAGACCATATCTGTTGTGTAAAAAGTTTACGTTGGTTTGTGATCATGAACCATTGAATTGGATGCATACGAGAAAAGATCCAGGACAAAGGCTTATGAGATGGATGTTTAGATTTACAGGGTACGAATATACTTTTAAATATAAGCCAGGAAAATTGAATAAGAATGCAGATGCTCTTTCGAGGAATCCGCCAGAAATCAGTGAAGAACAAATTAATAAAAATTTACCGGGGATTAAGATGATGATAATTGAAGAAAAAGATAAATCTGATGGGAATAAAGCGAAGAGTATTGTGTCATCAGTGAAAAGCAAAATTTTTAATAGGAGCAGAGTACAATCTGAAGTTGAAGAAGTGAAAAGATCGAGAGGTAGACCTGTAGGAGCGAAAACCAATAAAATGGCACCAGAATTAGATCATAGTGTTATAGCTCAGAGGACTAGGAATAAGGTTCAGGTTACATCTAAAGTGGCTGAATATATTAAACAAGGAGCTTTACCGAAATCAACAAGGTCAGTGAAAAGATCACAGAGTGAAAGAGTTTCATCGAGGTCAACGTTATTGAAATCTAGTGATTTGGAGAATAGTGATCGTGATTCAAATGTATCAATGAAAGTGAATTCATCGAGAGGGAGATTGAGTACAACAGCATTATCATCAACAGGGATTTATAGTAGTGAAAAGGAGAAACCGCCTTTGAGCTATGTCAGGTTGATGCGATTCGACTGGTATACCG